>CABHPP010129319.1:0-11124 GCA_902168425.1 Peromyscus attwateri
GAAGTTGTCATAAAGACCCATTTGATATGTTGTCTTTAGTTTCATGGTTATAATTAGACATGGTTACAGTTCTGCCTAAGTGGACAGAGAGGTTCTCCCTGCCCTGCCCTGCTTCTGATAGGACCTTCCCAGAACAATCACCAGAGAATGGTGCTACAGAGAAAATCTAGTCAAATCCCTCCCTAGGAAAAACCCTTTGATGGCTTCCCAGAAGGGAATAGAAGGCTCTTGGTGCTCTAGTACATTCATTTCTTATGGTTACTGTTATAAATTACCACATATTTAGATACTTAAAACAAAACACACTTATTCCCCTATGTATCAAGGAATCAGGTGTCCAAAACAAATCATAGATAGCTAAAGATCCAAGTGTTTGCTGAAGTGGATTGTTCTGGAATCCCTAGAGAATTTATTCCTTGCTTCTCTCATCACTCATGCAAACAGTATTCTCTAGAATCTAGAGTCTAGATCATCCCTTTATCATGGAAATGGAACATTGCAATCTCTGTTCCCCTCATCATAATGTCATCTCTTGCTGTTGCCCTCTTCACTTCCCCTTATAAGAACTAATGTTATTATATTAAACTCATTCAGATAAGAACAATCTCTCTATTTCAATATTTTTACTGTAATCACATCTACAGAGCCTGTTTGCCTTGTGCATATGCTTTTGTAATCAGGATATGTCCATCTTCAGAAGATTATTGTGTAATGCACCTTGTCCAGTTTCCAGCCTATTTTCATTTCCCCTGACTTCTCTGAGTCACATCTCAGATATCTTTTCCAGAAGGGTATGTTCTTATAGATCAGGATTTGGCTGATCTACATATGCCTATATTCACTTTATGCTTTTTCCTGTTGGTATCACGGCAATTTGTAATCACTTTGTTCTGTTGTTCCTCTAAGGACTTTAAGTATTATGGCATTGGAGACTACAATTACTGGAGTTTGAATTTCTTGCTAAACACAACACCAAAGGAAAGAATGAATAAACGCATCAGCAAATAATGTTGCTCTAGCCAACTTGTTTCTTCATCACTGTTCTAAATAAAAAGGCAAGCTAAGCTGTTCAGAAAGAGCTGGCCCCACATCCCTGAGAAACACCACATCTGGGCAGCCACGTGCAAGGAGTCAGTTGCCTTCCCCATCCACATTTCCCTCCCCAGCTGTGCTCTTAACCACTGTGACCACAAAAGTGGGGAAATTACAGAGTGAGAAGGGGCAAGAATTTTCCAAGCTTCACTTCCTGATAACTATCTGTACTTAATTTTGTTTATTGATAAATTCAGTTCATTTAAGATCTACATTGAAGTCAGTCTTAACTTATTAGGATGCCATGTGCCTTTGTGTGGACATTTGTATGTAGCTTGAAATAACAGCTGTAAAGGCAAAGAAAGTGTTATGCATAAAACTTGGTGAGTCCAAGGAGCATATTGACACTCCAAAATACTGACAAAAACAAAATGTGAAGCAAGCATCAGGCAAATCCCCTGAGGTTGGAAAAATAACCTGAAGGTTCACTTCTATTGAGACACTTGAGTTAATCCAGAACACTCCTCAACTATAATGATTGTGCCAATCTCTCTCTATCCAAGATGAATATTTATCAACCTAAAATGCAGTAGATCTTGTAGGATTAAAAAAGGCTTCTGTTGATGTCAAACTTGTTCCTACAACATGCTAGCTGTATTAGGCATTTGATCAAAGATTTTAGAATACTCCTAAGTATTTTTAATGTTAAGCTTATCTGCTGATGGGGTGAATTATCACTTTTAGAGCCCAAGAAATCAATAATTTAATTATACAAAAGTTCAGTAAATGCTATAACATGACATTGACAAACACACTATAAAACTTACATCTGCATAATAAGAAATTTTCATAAACTTAAATTTAAGTTACCAACACAGGTTTTAATAATGATTAGTACTTTATTTTTAAATACTTAGTAAAATTGTAATAGAACTTAAGCCAGTGTCATTCTCAGTTATGAGCTGTTACAATATATCAATAGATTTAAGGTAGAACAAAAATTCTACTGTCATCACATTTAATATTGGTCTAGAAATACTATAGGATACAACTAGAGAAGAAACTTAAGCAAGAAGAATAAATACTGAGTAGAGGGGTAGCAGA
Source organism: Peromyscus attwateri (assembly GCA_902168425.1). Classification (NCBI taxonomy): domain Eukaryota; kingdom Metazoa; phylum Chordata; class Mammalia; order Rodentia; family Cricetidae; genus Peromyscus; species Peromyscus attwateri. The sequence goes on from CABHPP010129319.1 coordinate 2,137, forward strand.
TATATCACCACTGGAGCCTGAAGTTACTTCATGCTTGGAAAATACCAAAAAAATAGAGTAAATAAAGAGATGAGGCTTCGTAAGTTATTTCAATATTTCCATATGTTCATTTGCTCCTTTAAATCCTTTGGTTTTAAGTATTACACCAGCATACTATTTGATTTTTACACCATATTCAATGAGCATAAACCTCTCTAATTTAACAAATAAAACCCCTCTAATCTCACTCTTAACAGTTTAATTAAATCATGTTTAATAACAATCATTTTTTAAAATTTCTTATGTAAGTATTATAGTTATAATATTCCAAACCTCCCTTCTACAATCCTTCTACTGTATACCCCCCACCCCCCACTTCATGGATCCCTGTCAAACACATGGCCCCTTTTCTTTAATTATTTTTGTTTTATATATATGTGTGTGTGTGTGTGTGTGTGTGTGTGTGTGTGTGTGTGTGTGTGTGTCTGTAAACAAATATATAAATATAATGCACTGAGTCTAATTAGTGTCACTCATTTGTGTGTTTTTTTAGGGCCCACCACTTGATATTAGATGACCTATTAAGGGTCTTGTTTTTATACATGTTCTAATATTCTAAGTAATCACATGGAGAAATAAATGTTCAATAGTAGCCTTTACATTTCCAGAGAAGAAAGGAATTTATAAAAATACTAATTGTAGGAACTGGAGAAATGGTTCATGGATTAAGAGCAATGGCTGCTCTTCCAGATTACCCAGGGTAGATTTCCCAGCACCTTCACGGTGGCTCACAGGCATCTGTATCTCTAGTTCCAGACAATCTAACACCATCTTCCAGCCTCTATGGGTACCAGGCAGGCATTCAAGTGGTGCACAAACATGCATGCTTGCAAAGCATACACACACAGAAAATGAATTAAAATATTTAAGTAATCAATCAAAAATACTAATTGTAGAAGTGGTTTTTACAATTTGATTCCATAGAAGTTAATAATCAATGGTATAGAATGAATAATCTTTGAGTTGAGGTCTAACTATAAAAAATCAATGCAGCCCCAAATTTTAAGAACTATTTTTTCATTTTATTTTTATAGATGTTTTTACCTGCATGTGCATGTCTATGCACGAGGTGTGTGCCTGATGTCTGTGGAGGTTAAAAGAGGGAATAGAGCATCAGATCTCCTGGACTTGGAGTTACTAATGATCACGAACCACCATTTGGGTGCTGGAAGTCAAATCATGGTCATCTCTACAGCCCCATTTCCAATTTTTGAAAAAAAAATTGATTATTTAATAAATGAGTTTGGAGAAATACACTATACATTTGTGGACAAAGAAGAAAGTGATCTGACCTCTGACCTCTTATTCTAAACCAAAGCCCACATTATTTAAAAGAATATTTTTTTTTCTTTTGGTTTTTTTTCGAGACAGGGTTTCTCTGTGTAGCTTTGCACCTTTCCTGGAACTCGCTTTGGAGACCAGGCTGGCCTCGAACTCACAGAGATCCGCCTGGCTCTGCCTCCCGAGTGCTGGGATTAAAGGTGTGCGCCACCACCGCCCGGCTAAAAGAATATTTTAAAGACAAAAACAAACATTGTAGATGATGTGACTGGTGGTCTTATCATTTTTGGATGTGGAAACATTTCTAAGTAAGGCATAAAACACAGAAGCAAGAGAGGTAAAGGATAAAAAAAATTGCATGAATTTAGAATGCTGGTGATTTTATTATTAAGTTTTTGAAAAATCTTCACCAAAAGAAAAGATAATAATAAACTAAAAAAGTATAGTAACACTACCACAGTAAAAAAGGGGGGATGTCCTTAAAGTCCACAGGTTTTTATGATATTAAGTGTCCAAAAGGGAAATGAGCAAAGTATATTAATAGGCTCACAGAAGAAATAAAACTGATTAAAATATAAAAACACGCTTAATCACAGTAACAATAAAAATGGCAATGAAATCAAGGTGTCCACAACTCTTCTTTCTCTTGAAACTAGCTGACTAATTTAGTTAAGCTTTATGCAGCAGAGCCAGAAGAGGGACAACACAAAGATATCCCATTCATCAGGTACACTCCCATTTTATTAGTCAAGCATCTCACGTGACCAAACCTAAACTCAAGGAGTAAAGAAACACACTGCCCATGCACAAAAATCACATGACAAAGTGGTGAACAGGGGAAGGGCTAAAGAGTCAAGACATTCACACAACCCACTTGGTCACACATGAGAACAACGCAGGCCACATTTATCAGATAACAAATGTGTCCCTCTGAAAAAGTTCTGCCCACCTCCCTGACACTGCCGCCACCAGGACTGCCACTTTCTATCACTTGGGAAATAGTGTTTGCATTCTGCTCTGTAAAACTGGGAGTGAAATATTTGAATATGGGCATATATTAAATAAAAAGGAGGTAGGTGTGGTAATAAAGGAAACAGGTTTGTCTGTACCTGTACTGGGAAATTCTGAGGAAGAAAAATGTGGCTAGGATATGGGGAAAAAACATTGAATTAAAAAAATAACCTATTTATTCCTTTAGTACAATTGGTCCAACTGAACTGTGTACATCCTTTGATGAGCAATTCTCTAGAGAGAATGTTATGCTCTGATTGGCCTGGAAACAGCAACATTGCTGGAATTGGGGACAAGATGTGGAACCCGATCAAATCAGGAGTGATGAAACAGAGTAAAAAGAAGAAAACAAAAAAAAGTATCTAATACAAGAAAAAAATAAAAATTAAAATAAGCATTATAATGAGAATGTATTATTTTTAAAGTTTGAAGGAGAAATGTTCCTGATATTTTCAGGGACTCTTGCTGGGAAAACCATAAAATATAAGAAATTAAGAAGCTTCTATTATTTCCTTTGCTTTCTTTTTCCTTTAAAATAATAAAATACAAACCATCAAGATGGTTTGGTGAGAAAAAGTGCTTGCCACACAAGCCTGATAATCTGGGTTTGATTACTGGAACCAGGTGAAAAAGCCAGATGAGGTGGTACACATCTGTAACACTAACATTCCTACAGCAAGATGGATGAAGAAGAGAAGAGAATCACCAGGAAGCTGGTGGGCCAGCTAGCATGGAGCACACATGTGACAGAAACAAAGGAGACTGTTTAAACGACAAGGTAGAAGGAGAGAAGTGAACCCCAGAAGTTGTCATCGAACTTCCATGCTCATGATGTGGCACATATGACCCCCCCACACACACACACACATGAACTATACATAATAACAATAATAATAAAAATGAAACACTTTTCAATATAATTCTTAGTTGCAATTAGAATTCTCATTCCCATTTTTCTCTGTAAAACTGGGAATACTGAGTATGGTTCCATCTGATTGATGGATTAGGTCATATAATCATTTTTATACTGCACATGACATTTCCCCCAATTGCATCGGTCTGATTTTAATCATAAGAACTCTCAATTATGTGTTAGTATAAGATGGTAAATAAGGGATTCTCTTTAAAAGTTTCTTGAGGATACAGTTTGTCTTTTTGTTTACACATACAAAACTAGTTGATACAGGACTTTCTTCTGCCCAGCCAAAAGAAGAGTGCAATAGAATAAAATCCTACTTTCTTTTTTTTTTTTTTTTTTTATTTGGTTTTTTGAGAGAGGGTTTTTCTGTGTAGCTTTGCGCCTTTCCTGGAGCTCACTTGGTAGCCCAGGCTGGCCTCGAACTCACAGAGATCCGCCTGCCTCTGCCTCCGAGGGCTGGGATTAAAGGCGTGCGCCACCAACGCCCGGCAAAATCCTACTTTCTTGTTAGAAGAGGAGAAGCAATTCCATTGTTCAGAGGGAGACATATATGCAATTAGGAGCCTGGGGTTGCCAGGTGCATATCGTTGGGAGGGTGTGTGCAAAGAGTACACGTAGGTGACGGTCATCAGGCTGCCAAGTGCATTATAACTAGAAGGATGTGAATATAGCCTAAAGCAGAGTCCTAGGTTGCTAAGCTGTTCTCTACTTTGCCAGCCTCACTTTTTCAGGTTTCTGTGATATACAGATTTTTAACAATTTAAATATTAATAAATGAACTCGGGAGAAAGCTCAAGGACAATTTGATTGGAGTTTGCGAGGAGGAAAAAAAAAGTAGACAAAGATTTGGGCAGCTGTCAAGATGAGTTGAGAGAGGGGAAAAGATGGAATTTTGTTTTCTGAGCCAGAGTGAAGACAGCAGACAAGGTCAGCGGTGGAACTGTGTGGGCAATATGACAATAGGGACGTTCTCTGTAAAATGAGAGATGCCCAGAGTGTCAAGAAAAGCAAAAGTAGGATTTTAGTCTGTGTCTAAAAATGAGAAACAGGGGGAAAAAAAAGAAAGAAACAAGTTACACCTTCACCAGAAAGTAGACAGGCTTAGCAGTTGTTGTGTGCAAACTTCGGGGGTGACTCAACACCCACTTCTACTCACCCCAGATAAGGAACTCGCTACATAACAAAGAACACAATTTCAGTGAAAGTTACAAATGAACAACACAGTGACCACTATGAATGACCAGAACAGTGGATGCTACCGCTGACCACCACAGTGACCACTATAACTAACCACCACAGTAGCCACTAGAACTGACCACCACAGGGACCACCACAGTGACCATCACAATGAGCATTAAAATTGACAACCTCAGTGACCACAATGATTAACCATCACAGTGAATACTACAACTGACCACATCAATGGGAACCACACTGACCAGACCATGATGACTATTACAGAGGACACTATAACTGACCACCACAGTGACCACCACACTGACTACAATGATTTGCGGTGGATTATGCCCATTGTTAATAATAAAACTGATTGGCTCATAGCTGGACAGGAAGAGACTGAGCACAAAAACAAACCAGACTAGGAGAATTCTGGGAAGAGGAAGGGTGGAGTCGGGGAGAGGCTAGCCAGCTGCTGAGGAAGCAGGATGTGTAGAAAATGAGGTAACAAGCCACAAACCACCAGGCAAAGCAGAGATAAGAAATATAGGTTAATTTAAATGTGGCGGCTAGCTAGTAATAAGGCTGAGCCATTGGCCAAGCATTTATAATTAATATAAGCCTCTGAGTGGTAATTTGGAAAGTGACTGCCAGGTATACTTGCATGTACAGGACAGAAAGCTCTGCCTCTGATTACAATGATTACACTATAACCAACCACCACAGTGACCCCTACACTGACCACAATGATTGACTATGACACTGACCACTACCGTTACCATAGTGACGACCACAGTGACTGCTATGGCTGACTTCATAGTGAACACTACAACTGACCACTGTGGCAAACACGATAGGGACCACTATGGCTGACCACATCAATGACCTGCACAGTGACCAATGTTTCTCCCATATTCTCATGTGTCTTCAGATGTACCATGTTTCTTCTGACCTTTAGACTTTAGGCTGTCCTCTGGAGGTTATGACACAGGATTTTCTCCTTATTTGGAGGGTCACAGCCTTCCCCTGGCGAGGGGGGCTCCTGCTGTCTCTTTCCTGTCAACAACCCACCAAGCTGTTTGTAAAGGTGGACACTAACCAGATTGTAATCATGTTTGTGCACATATACTTAAGGGGACACCCACTGCCGATATCAGAAATTATCTTATTGTCCATGAATGCTGCCATTTTAGTTCAGAAAGCTGACATAGCTGTGTGTTACATCCCCAAAAGTGCCCGGAAAGCTTCTAGCTTCAAGTTGCCTTTTATTGAATTTGTTGTTTGGTTTACACATATGAAGCTAGTTCAGACCAAGATGAGACTTTCTGGTAAGTACCCTACAACAGAGATGACTGGATGTATATTTTTTTCATGTGACTGAACTTCAACTCTAATAATCCTCCTCTCCTTAGAGATTGGGATGATGAAAGCCTGGAATTTCTACAGAGATGAACGAATTCTCTACTAATAAGCCATATGAAGGTGCTCAATCTGAACTACCATATTGTCATTTAATAGATGCCCATCATTAAGTAAACACAAGGATTTTTAGAAGCTCTTTTTCATGAACCCAGGACAAAGACCAAAACACTAAGCAGAGTCTCCATCCACGCACATAGAGCTGAAGCGTAGGGGATGACGATACACCATAAAAGATATCTCTGAAAACGTAAGGGACAGTACATTGCGGATAACTTAACTGCCAGCTGAAACGTCTGAATTTACAAATGAGGTAACACTTGTAAAGTAATAGTTGCAACAGACAACCATTAATGGTTTAAGAAACGATCTGAATGAACGTTGGGCTTGAGAACTGTTTGGGGGGGGATGGGTAGAAAGGTGTAAGACTGTAGGCAGAGAAACGTTTTAGGATCTATTCCAATATTTAAGATGAACTGAAAATGTAAAGTGAGAAGAGTGATAAAACTATAAACAGTTGACTCTAATAAGTGACATCAAATCATAGCAAGCACTTGTGCAGAGCTTACATGGTTGCTAGACACAGCTGTAAGAGATGCATGTGTGTTACCTGTTTAATCCTCATTTTATAGTGTAGCTGTTATTACCATCTCTGCTCAGATGAGGAAGGTTTTATTTATGTCAAAGTGACTACATTACTAGTATTTGTTATTTCTACAATCCAACTTGTTTTGTTGTGACATTTTCATATGTGTATAAAAGTACTTTGAGTCCCTGGAGAAGACTAATTCTCCCTCTTCTAGCTCTGCCATTAATGGCCTATAGCTCTTTTTCTAAGGTGGAGCCTTGTGGTATTCACCCCAATCAAAGCTAGCGTACCGACTGGTGTGGACACTGTGCAGGTCTTATTTAGACAACCACATGGTTAAGATTTTTAGAGATGCTGATGCTCTGTCATATACAGAAGACATTCTCTCCCAGCAGATGTCCTGGGCTTCTGGCTCTTGCAGTGTTTCTGGCCCCTCTGCTTTGGTGTTCCCTGTGCCTTGGGAGTTGTGTTGTGGATTTATCAGTTAGGCTTCTCTGCATTTTGACTAGTTGTGAATTTCTGTTGTCCTCCATCTGCTGTAAAAAGAAGACTCTTTGATGAGGGATAAGAGCCGTACTTCTCTATGGGTATAAGGACACATATTTAGATTGTAGTTAGAAATTATACTTTTAAGGAAAGGGGAAGTTATCTTTCTTTTTAAATACATATTTGGCTTTAAGAGAAAAAAATGTGACATTTGTCTTTTTGAGTCTGATTTGCTTTGCCTAACATGGTGTTTCTAGTTCCAACTAGCTAGGTACAAATTTTTATGCTGTATTTTTATGGTTAAATAATAATTTACCTTGTATGTATGTATGTATACATAAATGATACAAACATACATCACATTTGCTTTATCTACTCATTGTATTAATGGGTACTTAGTATGGTTTCTTATTTTCTATTGTGAATAATCCTGAAGTAATCACGAATATGTAGATATATCTACTATGTGCTGAGTTTGATTCCTTTATGACAATACCAAAAAGTGCTATAGCAGAGTCATATGGTAGTTTTCTTTTCCATCTTTTGAGGAACATTCATACTGATTTCCATAGCAATGAAAATTTAATTTGACTTCCCACCAACAGTGATTATGGGTTTCTTCCCCACATACTCACTGTTATTTATCTTCCTTTAAAAAATGATGTATGTATTTATGTGTAGTACTCATCGGTGTAGATGTATGTGCACTGTGTGTTTTCCTTGTGCCTGTGGAGATCAGAAGAAGGTATTGGATATCCTAGAAATAGAGTTACAGGTAACGGTAAGCTGCTATATGGATTCTAGAGCAGCAAGTGCTCTTTGGTGCTGAGCCATCTTTCAAGGCCCTGTTTCATCTTCTTGATGATAATCATTTTCACTGGAATGAAACAGAATTTCAATATAGTTCAAATTAGCATTTCCTTTATCACAAAGGATCTTGAACATTTTTCTTGTATTTGTTGACAATTCTTGCTTCACTTCAGGACTTTCTGATCAATTCATTTGCCGATTTGTTGATGGAATGTTCATTCTTTTATTATATTTTTATATATGTTCTTAATATCAATCTTTTTCACATGAGTATTTAGCAAAGGTTTTTTTCCCATTGTCCAGTATGTCTCCTTACTCAACTGTTTCCTTTGCTGTGCAAAAGCCTTTGAATTTCAATCTTACATATTTTTACTGTATGTCCTCTAATATTAGAGTTGCATTCAGAAAGTCTTTGGTTTTGCCTGTATCCTGAATGTTCCCTGCTTTTTCCTAGTGGTTTCAAAATTTCAGGTCTGAAAGTGTTTGATTATTTTGAATTGATTTTTGTCAGGGTGACAGACAGAGGGATTCTAATGCAATTCTTTTATGTAAGTATCCAGCTTTCCCATCACTATTTATAGAATTGACTGTTTTTCCTCCAGCGTATGTTTTTAGTATTTTTGTCTAGAACTGGATGTATATGGGTTTATTTGTGGGTCCTCCACTCAATTCTATCGCCCTATATATTCATTTATATATCTCTACTATGTTGTTATTTGTTACCATGTTCCTTTTGTTATAGTACAATCTGAAATCAGGTAGTGTGATGATACCTCAAGCGTTGTTTTTTTGTTGTTCAAGAAGTAAGTAGATAGATGATAGATGATAGATAGATAGATAGATAGATAGATAGATAGATAGATAGATAGACACATACATACATACATACATACATACATACATACATAGATTGATTTTGTGTTTGGTTTTTGTTTCCTCTGTGTGTGTGTGTGTGTGTGTGTGTGTGTGTGTGTGTGTGTGTGTTGTGCTGATGTGTATCTATGTATATTTTAGTATTGTAGGAAACATTTGGTTTAAGATTGGAGTTTGAGGACTCTGCTATTTTTCCCAAAGTTGCCATACTGTATGTGGTGGTTTGAATGGAACTATTTCAGAAGGATTAGGAGGTGTGACTTTCTTAAAGGAGATGTATCACTGGGAATGGACTTTGAGGTTTCAGAAACCCACATAATTCCCAGTTAACATTCTCTCTCTCTCTCTCTCTCTCTCTCTCTCTCTCTCTCTCTCTCTCTCTCTC
>CABHPP010129319.1:11134-44279 GCA_902168425.1 Peromyscus attwateri
CTCTCTCTCTCTCTCTCTCTCTCTCTCTCTCTCTCTCTCTCTCTCTCCACACCTGCAGCCGTACTTCCTGCCATGATTCCATGCTTGTCATAGACTCTAATGCTCTGGAACTATAAGCACATCCCAAATAAACTCTTCTATAAGTTGCCTTGTTCTTGGTGGGTTATCACATCAATAAAACGATAGCTAAGACACAGTGCTATGCTTAAGGAGTTAAAGGAACACGGGTGAGAAAGTAAGACTTAAAAGCAGAGGGCAGAAAAGGATTGGTGAATTTTATCCTGGACATTTGGGTTTCCAGGTGAAAGCAAATAACATGTGTCTGTCACCTGGGTTCTTGAAACAAAAGAAAATTTAATCTTGCAGTCTGTGTTTCTTTTGGTAATTTACCTTATATTAGATCTATTAATCTTAATTTCACTCTGGTTTTTCCCTATAATTTTAAAGTTTATTCACATTTAACTAAATTACTTCACCCTATTTGCAAGCACATGTCCCCTCCTGATTTATCAAATTCAATGGATCAGTTATCCTAGCTAATGATCTCCAGATAAAATTGATTCACTTTCCAATTTTTTTATTTTTGAGATTATAATATACTTTCATTTCCTACTTCCTTCTGATATGGCGTAAGCAAAGCAGCTGAGTTCTGTGGTTAGCTCATTGGAGATACATTAAAGTATAACCAAGCAACATGAAAATAATCACAAAGAAACACTGACATTATTATTATAATTTAAATAAAACTAAGAAGAACTCAGATGCTTTATTCTGCTTAGCCTGATGTAGCAACATACAATGGGTTTGGTTGCTCATCAGCAAAATTAACTTGTTTCTCACAGTCTGGAAGCTGGGAGACAAAATCAACACACTGAAAGATGGAATCTGTCCTAGTTCAAAGTCCAAATTCTTTTTGATATTGTCTTGTATTTTTACATGAAGAACACAGTGAACAAGCTTCATTAAGCTAATCTTGTGAGACTAATTATACTAGCAAGGGTTCTGCCTATGCAACTTAAAAATGCTTCACCAAACACTTCCCATCTCACAAAACAATGACTGTAGAGAGGTGGGTTTAAAGAGTTCAGCATATGAAAAATAATAGTTTAACAAGATGTATATAAGACACCCTAAAGAAATCGAGCATCACTGATAGTCAAGGTTGACTGTATCCTGAGCAATTTCATGACTATTTATATTAATGAAACTAAAATGAAGCATTCCTTCTACAGGTAGATATTCAAAAAGAAAGGCCAGTGAACATCTTTATAGTCTATTATGGTGTCACTGGCAAGATGTATGCATGAAACAGCTTAATTTCACTCTTATTTTAATATTCAAAGCCTTTGCTCTGATCCAAATGACTAAAAATCTCTCATGACTGTAACTAGCATTCAAATGATGGATTTGCCCCTCAAATAAAATTTTTCTCATTTGCCAACATTAATAAATAACTAGTGTATAGTATTGTGATAAGGACATAATTTCAACACCCTTCAGAAAGAAAGTTCCTAATTTAGATAGATGAGGAATGTATCCCTGCATCCCATGGAGACAGATAAATGAAGAGTTGCTACTGGGTTATTGTAGCACCAATTTAAGTACTGGAATGATACCAATAGGCCCAGGTGATAGTATTTGCTAAATAGAACATCATTGTCTTGCGAGGTTATATAGGTTAGTTTTATATTTGCTAAATTTGCTAAGGACAGGAAGACTTCAGTTTTGTACTTCTTCATCCTGACTGATATCTAGACAGGATGCTCCATACAGGATACTGATGATAAGATGTTCTGCCAAATAATTTTTAAATGTTCAACCAAATTCATACATAACCAAAAAATTCCCCAACCCTTGGAAGCCCCCTAATCTTGAAGTTTTTTTTTAAACTGTATAAACTCCACTCTCTCCTGTGTTCACTGCTGTTGTCTCAAACCCCGATTTAGGGAGATAGTCTTGTCTGACAGAAAACAGAGTTTGTTTAATTCCACCAAAAGTTTGGGTGATGGCCTTTACTCTTGTTTGGTGAGATTGACATGATCTCAATGTTCCTGTGTGACTATTTTGATTCAATCAGGAAACTCTTTGGTCCAATCAGGAATACCAAGCTCTGCTGACACCCCATGGGAGACCTTGCCTTGGAGGAGGTGGGAATGGGGGGTGTGTTGGAGAGGAAGGCTGGGGGGTGGAAGGAGGGAGGACAGGGGAATCTGAGGTTGGTATGTAAAATGAATAGAAAATCTCTTAATAAAAAAAATATGCCTTGTTTCTCTTTCCAAGAGAAACAGTAAAATAAGTAAATTCCATAGTTGGCCATAGTTGGTCAGTGGTCAAACTTTTGTTTTAGCACCAACTGTGATGAGCTAGGAGTCTGCATTATCCAGTACTGAATTTTGAAAACTTCCCCAGTTGGAAGTTTATTTTTCTCCTACCATGCGTATGTAACATTGTTTTCATAGTCTCGTGATTGTAAAAACTAGGAAAAGATAGGTGACCCTGCAGTCAAAGTTTATCAACTATGATGAACAAGTAAAGGTGGGAAAATAGTCTGCCAAACCCCAAAACCACACCAGTTGGAATCTTTCTACCCTTCTCCACCCAAAATCTTCTCTGATCACCAGAGACACCAACATCATAATGAAACTTGTTAAATGGCTGAAGCTTAGTGGCCACCCTAAACTTCTGAATCAGAAATAGCATGCTAACAAAATTCCCAGGTGTCCACATGTTCAGTGAAGGATGAGAAGCACAGCTGTATGCTTCCATGTCTTCTCCCATTCATTTCTTCCAGTTCTCCACCATGAAGGTCCTGTAGACAAGAGTAATGTTCATCTGGCTCTGATAATCAAGAAAATTATCACTGAAAGTTCACTCAACCTCGAAAACTATAATACAGATTTGTGTGGGGTACCTGAAAGTCATTTAGATACACTTAATGCAATCTCAACAATATGCTTGTGTAAACAAAACCTGTGTCATGACCACACCAGTCAATAATATGTCAATGTGGATGAGAGCAACTTTACAAGGCCCCACTCCCAGATTAAGAACTACCGTAAATCAGCAGTTTCCGAGAGAAGGTGAATCTTCAGGGACAAGACCCCCACTAAATTATCCAGTCCCAAAGGCTATCCCTAAACACTAAATAAGATGGACCCAGTAGGTTATGTGTGTGTGTAGGGGTGTGTGTGTGTGTGTGTGTGTGTGTAACAATCATAATTAAAGAAGAAGAGATCATGAATTTGAGAGATACCGGAGGGCATCTGGGAGGACTTAGAGAAGTGAAGGAGGGATGGAAATGATGTAAATACTGTACTCTTATATAAAATTCTGGAAGAAAAATTCTCCAGATAATATGGAACCTATCTCTGCAGTCTAAGGTGAAGGTCCAAAACGCATCTGCTTTGTAGCTATTACTCCCTTTTTACTTTGCTGAGCTGATAAGTGATCTCATTCCGTGAAAATCCACTGTCCGACCTGGTAGATTACCCCAGCACGTGTACCTTTCCTCACATATTTGTGTTTCTTGTACAGGGGAATTTGCTGAGTTTAAAACCTTGCATTAAAGTTTGGAACTAAATAAAATCGTAGTTTTCAGAATTAAAATATGCTTTGTTCATGCACTAGGGACAGGTCCTGATCCCACTGCCTAGAGGTCCCCTGAATAGTTCAAGCTAAACAACGGTCTCACTTATCCAGAGGGTCTGGTCCAGTATCATGGGGGCTCCTCAGCTATTGGTCCACAGTTCATGTGTTTCCACTAGTTTGGCTAGTTGTCTCTGCACTTTTTCCAATCATGGTCTCTTGCTCATAGAATCCCTCCTCTCTATCATGGATTGGACTCCTGGCTTTTTGGAGCCTAGTGCCTATGGTGAGACACTTTGTGCAGCCTTGGTGCAGGGAAGAGGGGCTTAGACCTGGCTCAACTGAATATACCTCTTCATAATTAAAGAAGAAGAGATCATGAATTTGAGAGATACTGGAGGGCATCTGGGAGGACTTAGAAGAAGTCCTTAATGTAGCTCTTAATGTAGTCTTAATGTAGCTCTGCTGACTTTTCATGGGAGACCTTGCCTTGGAGGAGGTAGAAATGGGGGGTGAGTTGGGGGTGAAGGCTGGGGGTTGGGAGGAGGGAGGACAGGGGAATCGGTGGTTGGTATGTAAAATGAATAGAAAAATCTCTTAGTAAAAATTATGCTTTGTTTCTCTTTCCAAAAGAAACAGTAAAATAAGTAAATTCACAAAATTTTGCAGTTAGATCTTACTCCCATCAAAACAAGGAAAAACACAAGTATGGAGAGCATCTATATTTATATCTACAACAGAAATATCCAGTACAAGTGATTTATTTTTATACAAAAACCACTTCCCAATCTCAGTTCATAATTTCCTTCATTTATTTGTTCCTTCCTTTCACGCTGATTTAAAACTAGATTCCTAAGCATTTGTGGAGATGAATACATTTCAGTACTTAATAAGATTACTGGAGATCTCTTGTAACTAAAATTCTAGATTTTTCAAACATTTTACTTTGTATCTTTTAAAATATATTTAATTAAAACACAATTATATCACTTCTCCCCCTCCCTTTTCTCCCTTCAACCTCTTCCGTGTCACCTCCCTCCAACCCCTCTTGTGTCCTCCCTCCCTCCCTCTAAAATTGACGGACTCTTTTTCTTTTATTATTGAGATAGATAGATAGATAGATAGATAGATAGATAGATAGATGATAGATAGATAGATAGATGATAGATAGATAGATGCACAAATACATAAATACAACTTGCTAAGCCCATTTTTGCTGCTTAAGAGTCTATGATTTCAGGGCTGACCACTATACATTGGCTAACCAATCAGAAGTCTCATCACTGGGAAGTAAGTATTCTTGGCAGTCATCAGTTGCCTGTAGTTCTTTGTCTAGAGTTGGTTTGCATCTTATTAAGATCCATAATATCGGATTCCTTACAAACTCATGCTGCTCTCTGAGAGTTCTCAATTTCCTCCAACAAGATGGTTAAGCAGAATTCATAATCTCCATGATTTTGTCATCATCAAAACGAAATAAGCATCTGTGTCGATAGAAGCACTAACACCTGCATAGTAGTTCAGGAAGTCTTCTTTTGAAACCTGAGGAAGGAAAAAGGTGAGGGGGGGAGAAAGAGTGTCAAAATCTGTGAGCCACAGACCACTTCATTTTTCCTGAGATGCTCACTATAGGTGGGATTTGCAACTGGTAATAATGCAGCACTGCCTACAACAAGAAGAACTTTCCCCTCTGAAAATGGTTATGAAATGGGATATTTACAGTGGGCAGCCAAAGACTCACTTGTATCTCAGTCATCTAAACCTCCTTCCCCAAGCCATCACTATTTATAGTAAAATAAGATCTAGGAATTTCCACCATGCTACCCAATAAGGTAGCCATTGGCCACAATGTTTAAGTTCATATTAATTAAAATGAGGTCTAATTTAATGAAAGAATCCCATTCCTTGGGGACACTAACCATACTCCCTGCTCACCAACTCTATGTGGCCAGCAACTGGAGTACTGGAAAATGCTGATGGAGAACAGCACTGTCACCATAGCCAGTCCTACAAGATAACCCTGTTCTGGACTATATACTACATACTCATAATCATTATTAATACAGTTAACCTTCTTTGTTAATGGGTTCTCTATCTATTGATTTACTCTGTTTTATTGGAAGAATTCAGAGTAAACTGAATTATGTCTATACTGTACATGTACAAGATGCATGTAGTTTATGAGCAAAACTGGTGTTTCATATAAAGGACCTGAGCATGTAAGAATTTTATTATCTGTGGTTAGTCCTGGAATAAAAACTCTATGGATAAAAAAGAGAGGATTATGCCTTAAGATAAAGATTTTATAACATAAACGAGTAGATAATAATTGCTTTGGAGAAAGAGAGTCTAGGCCACACACATGTAGAAATAGACCTAGAGGAAGGAGCACCTTACAGGATCCTTGAGGGAGCGCTCTGGAAAAGAGGATGCATATTACCCAATGAGCAATAGCCAGGTGTGAGACAATTGCCATAGAGAAGGTACTGGAACTAGCTCATCAGGCTTGCCAATAAGTGTATTTTTCATAATTTCATCGACATGGGTTTTCTATGCTGGGCAATGATGCTGAGAACAAAGAAAAGGAATCAGATCCTGGCTTCTCTCCCTCCCTCCTTCCTTCCCTCCATCCCGCCCTCCCCCTCCTTCCTTTCCTCCTTCCCTCCTTCCCTCCCTTTCTTCCTCCTGGCCACCCTCATTCCTTGTACTAGTAATAGAGTTATTCTCTCCCTCTTGGTCCTAGAAGCACAACTCAAGGCTGAAAATGCTGAGAAGTTGGTGAGCCTGCTGAGTGGGCATAGTCTGACCCTGTGGGAAGAGTAGAAAAGAATAGTAATAGTAAATGGTAAATCACATCTCAATATCTCATTCTTGGCTATCAAAATAGTAATTTGATGAGTAATTACATCATGAATCTTAAAAAGACTCATTACTTTCAAAATAAAATGCTGTCACCTGGAACAGAAACATCATACCAACAATGTTTGTAAATGATTTATAAACCAATAATATTTATAAATATTATAAATAATATAAAAGCACACTCACTTTAGTGTAATGAGCTCATCAATAAAAACATCACACACACAGCTAGAACAAAGTTGCCACAAAATTAAACACTTGCCCTATCCCAAACTCTATACATTTCAGTTAACTTTCACATAGTTCATTACAATAAAATGTTACATTTTTATCAAAAAACAAAAGCACAGCCCAGGAGCCTGGATAAGCAACATGTTAGCCAATGCGAGAAAACATACTTTGAAAATAGTTTGAAACTTTACTGAAACAGTTAGACTTCTCTTTTACTGAAACAGTTGCTGTTTCCAATGTTTAATTTTAAAAAAATTAAATCAGAACTTGTTAAAGACAAATCACTGAGAATGTGCCCAAATGATAAGGTTTGTTTGTTTGTTTGTTTTTTATAAATTAAGTTATGTCTAAACTGGTAGCTCACAGAAATCTCAGTTTCTGGTTACTACAGATGATTTCCCAGTTGTTTCCATTGTGACAAGTTGATATCCTCATATGCATGGAGCTTACCACTAGAAGCACACACTATTTTAAATAAAATATTTAGCATTTGCAGTATAAACGGCATCAAAATTCTTATTTACCAAGCAGAATGCTGTTTTGAAACCCATGTTTATTCCATTTCTACTTAAATGCTATCAAGATAAGGTTTACATACAGGAACATCTCACTGTATAGAAAATAACTTGAGTTACAGTTTTATGATAAAATAACAACTTATTAATGACCTCAGACAGCATTAAAAGCTATGTAGGACCTTTTCATGACTAATATACTGATTATAATTATATGCGAATAGATACCCATAAACATATGGATATAGTCAGACACAGCCCTTGTAAGCATTGTTACATTACTAATGTTTACTTAGCTTTGTTTTTGTTTTAATTTTAGATGAAATAAAAGTAAATTTCTACTCAAACACTTTCTAAATGACTTCAATTAGTAGAGCTGAAATTCTCAGTGATTTAACACATGCACTTTGCAGCTTCAATGATAATCTTAAGTAAATGGATTTTGAATGATATTGCTAAATGACATTTGAGACATGAATAAGTATGAAACTTGTGGAATGGTACTTTATTTCTCTGTTCCCTCGGAAACGAAGGGAATGTCCTGCCACTGGATAGCACTCTACATTTCTGAAGTACTTTATCCCATCAGTGAGGAAGCATTAAGATCCAAGAGAGCCCTGGCAGGAGCAAGCCTCTCTGTCATCCATCATTTTCTCTCAATTTTCAGTCCCCATTCTGTTCTGAGTCTCTCTCAGACTGCTGATTGTCATGAGTTCTGCACACAGCCTGAGCGTTTCCAAGATACCAGCCCCTGAAACCTTCTAAGCTCTAGGGTAAGATGCTCCCAGATCAATACTAGTGTCTGAATGTCAAGTTATAAGGTCAGTGAATTCTATTATGAAGAATTAGGAGAAGAATTCAACACATGTGGCAAAAAAAATAATAATCATGACATTTTGAGGGGGTCTTGCTGTGGTGCGCTTTACCATACTGCTAGATGTGAAATCCATATCAGAAACTCAGCTACTGTTGGCTGGCTTATATTCTCAGTGTGTTTTACTTCCACTACATTTTTTTGAGGGGAAGGAAAAACTGGCTTTGGCAAAGCAGGTGTGAGAATTAAACAAGAAGGCTGTGCTATTCTCAGAGAGGAAGGACTGTTTCACCACAGTCTCTCACCGCACCAACCCAGACTGCCAGAAAGAATTCTTCTCACAACCACGTTCTCAGAAGCCCTGTCAATCATTTGCTTACATATCTTTCAACAGATTCCACCCGTCATCTATTTTAGAAGAAGCCATTTGAAGCCTTAACTTGGCGAGGTATTCTGTTAGAACCAAAGAACTTAGCCAGCTCTAACCTGAGTACACAGCTTTCATAGATGTAACTTGGAGGAGTCAAACCAATGCCAAGAAAATTGTCTGTCAAACAGATCAATTATATGTCAGACCCTTAGAGTATTTGCTTTTACTTTGAGTCATAGCGTTTCTAAGATTTAAAACCTTGTTGCTGTATTCAGGAAGACTTCATTTCAAAGCCCCTCAACATCTTGATTTTTCCCTTTGAGTCATGAGCATTTCTATGACTGAACTTTTCTCTGCTTCATCCAACAGATTTTTTTAATTAAAATAATAATAATAATTTCCAGGAAAGCAAGCTTGTTGGCCAACTTGGAAAGTTGGAAGTTGTGTATTTTGTATTCTGTACTCAAAAGAGATTTGCATAAATCTAGAGCATATATGAGTCACAAGATGTTAATACAGTTTTATCAAACAGAAGTAGAAGAGTACCCATACACCAGCTAATAATATATTGGACAATTTAATCTCTTTCCTTGATTAACTATCAGCATAACAGATTAACTGTAGGTAGAATCATGATGGTGGGGTCACTTCCTGCTTGTACTCTCATGGTCCAATGAGGCAATCTATATTGGCCAAGACAACTGAAAGGATAGGGTTACTCTCTGCCTCCAAGAATAGGAGGGAATTATGCTTGCATTGTTTTGATAGACTTTCAGGATTTATAATTCCCTTACACCATGCCATATGACGGGTTCCTGCAGTCTAGCTTACAAGGCTGGATGAGGGATGGAGAGGGGAATTTCAGTGCTGGGGTTGTATTATTCTCTTTCGACCCCCTCTAATCTATTAACAACTATTGGGTGTTAGTTTTGTTTAAAAGCCACTGGTTGCACCTAATTCATTGCTCCATCCACACTCCATGGAAGAGCATGGAGCTCAATAAATAATTATCAACAAGATATTTTTACCTGCAAGTCACTTTACATGCTGAGTCAGTTGGCAGGCTCTGTGGAGGGCACCCACTCCTGACTTCAATGCTGAGGTTAGAGTTTGAAATATAACTGTGTTCATGCATATAGATAACACTGAGCAAATAAACCGCTATCCAGAGGTTGGAAGATCCTGCCAAGGGCAAGACAGTAGTGAAAAACTTGTCCTTCAGACTGACAGGGATTCTACTCCGGTTTGTACATAACTCAGCACATCTTGTTTCTCATTTGCACTGAGAATGGAATCCAAGTACATGGTAGCTAAGTCTCTTCCTGCTCTTACACAGGGTTATGTCACGAAAGGGACAGTGCAAATTCAGTATCAGTAAGGTTGGCTTGGTCTGAAGATTCTAATTTGGAAATGCTTACATGCATTAGTTTCATTTCATAAAAATACGCTAATTCTACCTTTTCTTCTTTCCTGAATGGGGTCCAAGTCCAGGAGGAAAGTGCTTCCTAGAAATGCTTTGAGGGTTTTTCTTGTGTCTTGCGTTCAGAACCAAGTGGTTACTTTTCATATTGCAAATGGAACTGTGCTTAAAATCTAGAAGTTAAATAAATTGGAAAAGTGTTCAGTAAGTTGTTAGAAAATATTTTAAAATGGTTCTTTTCTCTTCCTTCCATAACTACTAGACAGAGTAAATTAATAAGTCATCTTTCACTGTATGTGTAAGAAATCATAGATGAGATCAGAAATAAGAGTATAGTGTTCCTTAAAAATTAGATTCTGAAGTCATAAATTAGATAAAAAAAAAATAAGAGTACAGTGTTCCTTAGACATTAGGTTCTTAAGAGGTCTTGTTTCTCTAAGGTGAGAAGACCTTGGTGGAATCTTGCTCCTGAATCCAGCACCTAAAGCTCTGAAAGTGAGGCAACTGAATTTGCACTGTGAGACAAGGGTTATCTGTAATTCGTGTTTTTCTGTCTTGCCAGGCAGCTCCCAAATTATGACTCGGAAACTTATTCATTATGAAAGCTCAGCCTACAGTTTAGACTTGTTCTTAACTAGCTCTTATAAACTTAAATTAACCCATTTATATTTATATACATTCTGTCACGTGGTATTACCTCTCCTCCATCTTGTACCTTCTGTTTCCTCTCCAGGTCCAGGTCTCCTGGCATCTCCTATGCACCTGGATCCCTCCTCTTCTTCCTTCCTCTCCCCGGACACCTGCGTACTCCTCTCGCCTAGCTATTAACCTTTCTGCTTTTTATTACACCAACCACTGCAATACACCTTCACATAGTGTACAAATATCTCACAACAGTTATCTGAAATCAGATCATTGTACCCTGTACCCTCATTAGACAGGAAGCAAAATATCACTGGAAGAGACAGAGCTGATAGCTGCAACCCAGGCTCTGCTCAGAATCACATGCTCATTCTGTAGCCTGCGTTAAGCAAGACATGAGTCATACCCAGAATCAACGACACAAATCTATCTAGAGCAGTAAGCTTGAAACCCACCATGCTTAGGAAATAGCAGACTTCTCCTTAGCTACACTTTGCAGGGCACATGCTTAAAAATGATACTTTCCTACATATCTGTGCTTTCTATGTGATTTCTAAATATTTTCTCATTACATTTGGTATCGGTTGCCCTGCCGTCCTCTACAGAAGACTAGTTAGTAAATCCATGGAAAGCATGGCTTGTATAATTAATGGGGAGAAAGCTGGCTTTCTATGATATGAAGACACTCCTAATCTCAAGATAAAAGGCCTCTTCTCCAGTTAGCCATTAAGATAAATAAGTTGAGCTCCCCCAACAAGAAACAAAGCAAGATGCACTGATAAAGAACTGATATAATTCTCATCCTGTAACACCTATTTTAACAGGTCTTAAATTAATATCTAATCTGATCTCAACTTAAAGGAGTGTGTAAACTAAAAGGTAAATAATGGGAGTAAAAGTTAAAATTACAAAGTATCTTCAGACTCTCTTTATTGAACCACCTAAATCCAGAAGATCTTGAAGACACCATCAACTAAACTCATGCACAGAGACAGCCAGAGACGGGGTTTGTAGAAAAGACTTCTGAGCAACAAAAGCTGCTAGGAATTCATCTCAGCACTGCAACCAGAATCTACTCACTATGTTTTCTGTGGCCCCCAGGCACAGATCATGAAGAGTAGGAGCTGCAGCTTCAGGCTCCATTTCTCTCATTTCTGAGGCTTCCTTTATATCTATTAGTCCCTCATGGGTTGATTCTCTCATGTCAATAATATATAAGCAGAGATGAGTACTGGAAGGAGGATTTGAATCATAAAGCATCAAGTATCATGAAGAATCTGTTTTGGAATGTTCTATGATTTTAGTCTGGGCCACGCCCATCCTCTTTGGGTAAACAGAATTGTCTTCATGGTTGGCTGACAACAGGGAAGAGTTAGATAAACATTGTACCGAAAGAAAGTCTGCTAGTTACCGCAGTGAAGCTGCTCCACATAAAATAGTAGGGGCCAGCACAAGCTCACAAGTCCAGCCACAGGGAGGTGTTGAAGAGCCATAGGTCTACCATTCAACAAAATGGCCTCCACTCTTACATCAGTATTTTTAAAACCAATAGAAACCAACAAACCAATCTTCATGTTCACTCTATTTGCCAAAAGGAGGCTTCCATAGATCTGAGGAGTGAAACTCCAGATTCACTTGCAGAAATTATGAATCTAATATAATCTTTCTGGTCCCAAAATCGAGACTAATCTAAACCCCTTAAGATTTTACCACTATACAAATAGAGGCATTCTCACACCTAGCTTAAAGGTGAAAATATATTGGCTTTCTGGAGAAACGAGGTCATAGTTACAATATTCAAAATTTCACTGATGACTAAGAGAGACATTCCAAGTTGATTGAATACCTGCATGACACAGCCACGGTGTAAGAAAATTTAGAGTTGTAACTTTAATGCTTCTTATTTTAGAGATAAAGAAACAGTTTCAGAGGAATCAAGTCCACAGTTAATTACTTAGTGATTTTATTTCTGCTCTTATGTCAGCCCTAGAAAATATACTGTGTTGGCAAAGAAGAAGCTGTGCAGTGATCATGCAATAAAATATCATTCTGAGTTTGGGAGTTGAGGTTTGATCATTTGGAGTTACATGGCTGTCTCCATGGGTCAGGCATTTAGAGCTTCCAGGCAGTTGTCATCATGATGATGAAGTACACGTCAGTGTCAATAGACGCACTCACACCTGCATAGTAGTTCATGAACTCCTCAGGGGTTACCTGTAGTAGAGAAGTTGGAAAGAGAAAGGACACTTTGCTTCTCTTATTAATGGAGACCTCTCTTCCATTCCTGTAAAGAAAAGGGGCATTACCACCAAGGATTTCTGTGTATGATCACAGCTGAGGAACAGACCTAAAACAAAAGTAAAGACCAAACCAAGTTAAGGACAGTGGTGAAAGGGGCTCAGGACAGAAGTAAGCCTTGATAACATCCAAGCCGCCCTAAGTGGAGAGTGAGGCATGGGTTGTCATCTTTTCTTTAAGAACTGGTATCTGTTGGTTCAGACACAGAGACCAACCCAAAATAAGAAGTAGGTGTTCTTTAGCTGCAGTTAATACTGTCCTTCTGGCACATGTCAGAAGCAAGCCATGTCCAATGTCAGGATAAACATTGTCTCACTTTTCAAGGAATGCTTTTTCCTATGGGTAAAGAAAGCAATTTCTAGTAAAAATGTATGATGTGATTTGCATGCATTTTAAAGGTATGAATTGCTCATTCAGGGCTGAGAGTAAGCAAAAACATTACCAGCTGCTCCTCTCTTCCCACCCCCATCTCAAGGCTCTCCACTCTGTGCATATGACTGTCTTTGGAATATGAGCAGAGGTGTCTATCCATGCCATGGTTGAGATGACTCTCTTTTTAGGAAAAAGGAAGGAAGTCTTATGAGTTAATAGGAGTTGGCCAACCTCTAAGTCAAAAGACTAAAAGCATCACAAGAAATGAAACTCATAAATAACTGAAGAATTGTTTCTAGTCTGCAACAGCTTATTATGTCTCACCAGTCTTTGGGACCATTAATATCTCTCTCATTTACTACAGGGGCTCCTTGAACAAAATTTTTTTAAAAAAGCTATAAGTTAACCAAAAATATTCACATGACTTACAATGTCTCCCTATACTGATTCCCAAACCTCCTCCCTCTAAACCAGTAAAAGATAACCAGGACAAAATGACACTAAATTCAGTGAATAGTAGATCTGTGGTCACCCATCTGTAAACACAAATAATAGCATCCACATAGGAACTATTGTCTTTAAGAAAGAGTTTGCCATAGACTTGTTTGTATCTACAATTCCCTATGTTTTTAAGATGTTTTTAAGATGGGGAGATGGCTCGGCATTATGACCACTGGCTATTCTTTAAGAGCACCTGGGTTTAATTCCCAGAACCCAGAAAAGGTTGAGCCACTTTTATCAAGATATTTATTATGTCTGTTAAATGAGATATCTGTAAATCCCTTAGCAAAATAGCCAGTTGATAAGTGTCCAATAAACATTGTTCATATTCATTGTCATACTAAATAAGGCTGCATATATATTATGTTTAGTAATAAATACAAGGCTTTTTAAATGTCCTAGATCTAAGTATCTCAAATATGGATTGTGCAAGCACCAATAGATTATACATTAAATATACAAAGACTTGGAGTTACATCTCCCCAAATGTCAAACTTCATGGTTCCTCAGTATAGCCAGTAATCTGAGTTTTCAAGACACACACCCAGTGATAATGAAGAGCTAATATTCAACATTATTACAAGGTCTATGGTATTCAAGCAACATCAAATACTGTAACTACAAAAAAAAAAAAACCCTCAATAACCTTTTGAGAATTTGAGAGATCAACGTGGCTGATTGAGATAAATGTCAGAAGGAGCTGAAATGGGGACGTTAAATCAGTTGATTCACAAATGGTTACTTGGACTTGTTAGAGTCAAAGGCAGCTGACATTTCCCTGGTGACAAGGAGGAACCACCTGCAGACAGAGCCAGAAGCAGCAGGGACTCATGTAGAGTTGAGCTATTAGGGGAAATGGCAGTTGGCTATTTTTCTCTGACATCTTGGTAGATCAAAGGCAGCAGGACTAGAGGAAACATACAGTTCTGTTATTTCTGGCCTAGACATTTGACTGCCCAACAGAAGCTGGGACTCTTTTGTATCTGTTGTCACAACTCCTCAGCCTACAAGACACTACTTCAACTACTTCTCCATCTCCGACTGTGAAATGACAGCAGGAAAGAAACTTCCCCTTCCTACCTCCTGCCCCTTGATAATAAGACAAGCCACCAGGTTTTATGGGAAAGCGAGGGGAAATTCCCTTTAGAGGGAGGAGGCATGTTTCTTCTTCCCATAAGCACCGCCCCTTCCTAGTCACTGTCCCACTTATCTTTTCCTGTATGACCCAAAGGTTAAGAGGTGCTGCTGCTACTGAGGCTGAGGGACTCCCCTCCCCCATCACAATAACTCTCAGGTCCTCTAAGACAAAAACTGTCTCATAGTGTTTAAACAGGTAGCATAGGACTCTTAGCCCATCTTTTCCAATATACAACATTTTGTATAGTTGAAGGCAACTAAAATGAAAATGAGTGGTTGCTTTTGCCTTGAAGTTCACTGTAATTTAAGTGTGCTAGCTAATCTCAAATTTTACTAAAGCATGAGTCAGAGTAAATTCTGCTCTCTGGGATTCCCTTTACCAACAGCTGCTTTTTCACACAGCAGAGTGTGATGGCAAATGATACTCCTAAGGACAAGGGTAAAAGGAACCAAACGTCCTGAAAAGCCTTGCATATCTGTTCCAAAGCATTTTGGTCCTATTTAAAATGAAGCACACTTTTATTGCAATCTAATTCATGAGAATACAGCTAGCTGTACATGGGGAGTTTAGTAACGATGAGATGGGCTGATGTTCAAAACAACACATTTTCCATGATGAGCAATTAGCAGCTCGTGGATCCCTTACCAAAAAAGATATGTCTGTCTCAGTACATGTTTAAAACATATATTTTTTCACTTTTAATTTTTAACAGTTCAGATGGCCCCAAAGGAATGTTTCCTTCTATTTGTAATAGTTATGGTGTCAACATTTGAGGTTTTTAAAGGCTTTGAACCTATTCCTCCTTTACAATTTCAGTGGGAGTAGATAAATTCCATCTGCATTCATCTTCTTCACTTACCAGCCCATCTTTGTCATACGGTGAATCAAAGTTGTCCAGAAATTTCCGGAAGACTTGCTCCTCTGTCCATTCCCCATTTTGGTATTTCGGATGGTGTTTAGCGTTATAAACTTCGCGAAGGTCTTCAATGGTTATAACACCATCTCCAGTTTTGTCTAACTTCCTAAAAGCTTTCATAATTACCTCTTTTCTGGCTCTGGACATTGGGGGCTAGATAAATTAAAAAATAAAAATAAAAACACACACACACGGATGAATACACATGCAAATGAGCCTCTTCTATAGCAGATGTGATTCAATATTCCCATCAGTGATGTGAAATTGCTTCTGTACCACTAAATAAGATACTTCAGAAAGTCCCTCAACTGGATCAATCTTCTGCCCACAGCCTTCTGAAATGTACTAGCAAGTTCTGAAAACAAAACCTTGAAGTAGTCAACCCAAACCATGTGAAAGTCAAACTCCTCCACAGAAAACACTGATTCATGGGGCAAGGGTTGGGAAGCATACTTACTCTTTAAAAAAATAATAATAATAACTTCTTTATAGACTCTTTGGAAGTTGCACATCATACACCCCAATTCTGTTCACCTTCTGGTCTCCCCATATCCTCCCCTCATCCCTGCAACACCTCCCCCAAGTAAGGAAACAAATCAAAGTAAGCAAACAGAGGCAGGCGGATCTCTGTGAGTTCGAGGCCAGCTTGGTCTACATAAAGAACATACTTACTCTTTTTTTTTTTTTTTTTTTTTGGTTTTTTCGAGACAGGGTTTCTCTGTGTAGCTTTGTGCCTTTCCTGGAACTCACTTTGGAGACCAGGCTGGCCTCGAACTCACAGAGATCCGCCTGGCTCTGCCTCCCGAGTGCTGGGATTAAAGGCGTCCGCCACCACCGCCCGGCTAAGAACATACTTACTCTTAATGTGAGAAGGAACTCATTGAAGTCTATTGTCCCATTTCCATCTCTATCAAATCTCCGGAAAAGTTCTTCTGCCTCTTCTTTCTCCATGACCACGGCATAATCATTCAACCCTTTCAAAAACTCTTTGAAATCAAGGGTTCGGTTGTTGTTGTCATCCATAATCCGAAACACTCTGAAGATAACAACATGGAAAAACCCCCACAAAGAACAACGTGTAAGTGTGAAGATGCAAAAAGTGAACCTCTTCCATTTGCTTTCAAATAAAATACAGAAGTTTGAGATTTTTCTCTTCAGACTCACTACCGAGTTCAGAGGCTCTCAGCATTGCCTACAGGCAAGCAAACCTTTGGACACACGTTGTACATGGACACACATACACACAGAGAAGGTGACAATTGCACTGTTTGACTCTAATTACATAGCATGAACATTAGTTCTCTTTTCTGTCTCCTGAACATCTAGGTGTGAAGGCTTGGCTGTCAGGTACGCTGGTGCTGATAGAGGTTGGTAGTGCCTGCTGAGGCTGGTGTCTACTGGAAGGAAGTCAGGTAATTGGAATCATGCCCTTGCCAAGGATACTGCCTGGCCCCTGCCTGCTTGCTTCTTTTTTTTGCCTCCCTGCCACCAAGAATAGGCAGCTTTACCCCTACTGCATGCATCCTGTGCTGAGGCCCTGCCTTGCCACAGACCCAAAGCCATGAAGTTCATTGATCATAGACTGAAGCTTCTGAGACTGTGAGCGAAATGGACCTTTTCTCCTCATAAGTTCATTATCCCTGGTATCTTGTTATAATAAGGAAGAGCTACTAATATAGGTCGCCCTTTCTGGAATACATGTTTGCTAATAAATCTGCAGTTTCCTCATCTTTCACTTAAACAAATGCCAAAAAAATATAGACAAGCAATTGAAGCATAGTTGTTTTTTTTTTAATTAATCAAATGAACCTTGGTAAAATCTCTAGAAACTAATATCAAGCATAAATAAAGCTTCTAGTTCTCCACCATATGCACACTGACCACATAAAACATAAACTATATAGATGCTGCTTTGTCTACAGGAAACCTCTGCTTAGAAACACGTCTGTTATAGCCAAGGAATGTAATCCTTCCAAATACACAGTATCTACAACTTTTATGAAAGAAATGGTATGTCTTCTCGTTGATTTTGTGATGTTTAAGGTCTTTCTGTAAATATCATACCATGCTGTTATGATCTTACTTTTTTCCACTCTTTCTCTTCTACAGCATACACCACTTCCCATACTAAAGCCCTAAGAATTATATTTTTGCTAGAATCCTAACAGACAGAATTATCATTTAGGAATTCAAAAAGATGAGCTTGACTTCTAGTTCTGCAGCAACAACAGCTATGTAAACTTGAGTATAACTGGGTCTCACTTTTCCATAAAAGTCTACACTGTTGACCCTTCATTTCTAACTAATGCTAAAATAATGTGCAATTTCTAAGTTGCAACCTACAATTTTCTCTTTGCCAGTTCTGTGTAACTATGAGAGATTCAGATGCAAATGACTTAAAAGCAGATACTGGACTGTAGGGAGGACATGGACCAGCAAGAAGGAGTAAAGAAACACAAGAGGACAGTAGGGAGAGAGTGAATAAGAATGGAGATACAGGTGTGTAAAATAACATAATGAAACCTTTTACAGTGAATGGCAATGAAAAACAGAAAAGTAAATAAAATGTCAGACACTTGTTCATTTGTATCTCATATTTTATTTGAAAAACTAGAAAGAGCATTTTGGACATTGAATAAGTAAATAAGTACATCATGCAGACTTGAATATGGGCTATATGATGGCAGAGTCCATCTCTATGTTTTTTTATTTTTATAAATTTACTGTGTAGGAAACAATCTATTAATATTCATCAGCTAGATGAGTTAGTGGATAAACTTTACTGCTACAAAAAATAGGCTGATAATTTCTTTTTTTAAGAGATAAATTTGAAATAAATAATATATTACTGACACATCTTGGATTGTTCAACAAACTTCAACATCAGCTGGGCATTTTATAAACTGCCAAACATTGGATTAAACACTGTAATATGAAATACATAGGTGAATGAGACACTGATTCTACCCTTTAGGAATTTATTCAGAGACGGAAAGATAGGAAAAGGGGGGACAATCCTCTATTCTGAGTTCTGGCAAGGAGAAGCATTTCAGATCAGCAGTAGTTTGTAAAACATCCCTTGTCCATCTATGGAAGCAAGAAGATAGCTACCAAAGGTTAAAAGAGATATAATAAATATGGACAAATGGGTCTATGGAAGAATATGAAGAATTTTAATCTCCTTGAGTTCTAAAGGGCTTAAACCTTGTTATATGTTAAAAGTAACTGCATAGCTTTCATGAGCAGAATATCAACAAGATAAAATTTTAGAGACCCTTAGAAAGAGCTGGTTGAAAGAATTAAAATACAGAAACTTGACATTGAATGAAGCAGTGATAATGTTGGGGGGAAAGTCCAAGAGGAAGAGGTTGAGAGTCTGCACATAAGCATCTGAAATGTCAATATGAGAGGAGACCTCAAAATGCTATAGAAATCAAATCATCAGTGTGGTGGACTGATGAAGATAATTCTCAATTTTCCAACTCAAGAAATGATGAGTGTTAGTAGCTCCATTTACAGAAAGGACTGATTCATCTTGCCTTTGGGTAGTAAAGCAACTACTCGAGATTTTCACTAGTTGCTAATTAGTTATAAACTTAGAGTGTCTTTTCTGATATAAGATATAAATCAGAGCTCAAGAAAGGATTTTTTTTGCCCAGTGTGTACAAGGGGACAGAGTAAAGATGAGCTCTCTCAGCTGTGCATAAGACAAATGGTGAATTCAGGATATCAGCCATGGAAATAGGAGCTATCTATATTTCTTGGCTAGTAGGAAGTGTTTAAGGAAGAATATATACTATTGAAATTCTCCAGACTTCAGTGTCAAACAGTAAAGGTGTCAAAACAATAAAAGAATCATCTTGATGTGGAACTTCCGAATAAATACTTAAGACGGGATGGAAAGATGGTTCCACAAGCATTATGTTTCACAGAATGAGTGCTCTGCAGCTTTCAGACGGCAGATACTAACTAAAGAGTGGTTTTTCAAAGGCAAGATTGGTGAGAATGTTTGTGTTTGTGGGGGTATGTTTACTGGGGTCTGGACTTAGAAGAAAGTGGAGTGCCTGCCTTTCAATAGATCCTAAGGCAGGGGTAGAGAGAGGGCTTCCCTCAACATAAATTGAGGGCAGACTAAGGGAGACCAAGGCCAACAATAAGGGTAACAGAAGGCAGTTAAACAGGAAGCCCAGGGTGAGATGATAGCAGCTCACAGTGGAAGGGCTAGTTTAGACGGAGGTGGAGTGGTCACGAAAGGTGGGAATGGCGTGGGTAGCAGGAAGCATCCAATTGCATGATCATTAGCAGAACACAAGTCAGGGCTCCTCAGAGGTCTGCGCTGAAGACAAGGAAGTGAACCCAAGATGGAGGACTTAGAGGTTGGAACCACACAAAACTGAAAGGAAGTGGCCTGTGAGAGCATGAATAGCAAGGTCCATATATCTACATCTGAACCTGCAACAGAGCCAAGCTTAGTTTAAGAAGGCATGGAAGTGCCTTGTGTATTTGTTTCTTGGGAGTTTTTTAGGGAGCTTCCCTAGGTGCCCAGTACCTGGCTGAGAGTTTGTGAAGCCTCTGGGTGTGAGGTCGGATTCTCCTTACACAGACATCCTGTACTTCTTTATCAAACATCTTCTCATACCACTGAAAGGCACATTTACAAGACATTTACTCTCTTAGTCTCAGTCCTCCATGGGACCTGCAGAAGCTTGTCCACACATGAGGCCACCCAAATATGTACAAGGCCAGGCTTACTTTAGACATTCATTATAATTTGTGAAAATACACAAGATCAGTTCTTAGGAGGCTGACAGTCTCCTTGAAATTTTCAGTACTCAAGCCTACTTGCACTATCAAATATCAGGGAATACAAGAAGAATCACCTGAACCATGAATACTACTGGGGATGAACATTGAGTTATCACTTTGAGTTATCTAACATTGTTATCTAATGTTATCTATCAATGTTATCTAACATTGAGTTAGAGTGGCAAGCGAGACATGACAGCTTGGCTGGGAGCAAAATCCAAATTCTCTTTTAGACAAGATCTCATGTAGCCAAGGCTGCTAGCCTCAACTCATTATGTAGCCAGGAATGATACTGAACTGCTTATCCTCTTGCCTCTATCTCCCAAGTGCTGGGATAACAGGCATATGTCACCATGCCTATTTTTCCAAATATTTTTAATCATTGCTCCAACTCCTTCTTCTACCCAAGTTTTGGGGAGGGCCTCTCTCCTTGTCCTTCCAAGTATCTGTACTCCTAGGCATGTTTTCCTTTACCTCAATTGCCCCAGGAGCTCCCCTTCCTTGGAACAGACACATGCTTTGCTGAATTTGGGGCTAAGAACCAAACATTGTCATGAGGACTCAGAGATCAGCTCTCCCAAACAATGAATTTATAGATAAGAAACTGAGGCCTTGAGAGAAAATGATTTGCCCAATATTATAAAGTCAGTGTAATGCTCTCCTAGACAATTCTGATCTTTCTACTTCCTTTCACTGTATCCCCAACTGTGGTAGTTTGAAGGAGAATGACTCCTATAGGCTCATATGCCTGAATTTTGAGTTCCCAGTTGGTGGAACTGGGAAAGATTAGGAGGTGTGGCCTTATTGGAGAAGATGTGTCTCTGGGCTTTGAGGTTTCAAAAGCTCACACCATTCCCAGTTATACTTCCCTGCTTCCTGTTTGTGGATCAGGATGTAAGCTCTTAGCTACTATTCTAATGCCATGTCTGTTTGCCTACTGCCATGATGGAAATGGACTCTAACTGTCTGGAACCATAAGCCCCAAATTAAATGTTTTCTTTTGTGAGTTGCCTTAGTCATAGTGTTTTGTCACTGCAATAGAAAAGTAACTAAGACGCCATCCTACCTGCCAAGTCCTTTGATGCCTGCGGAGCCCCTGGCCAGGCATTGTAATCTCAGTCTTTCAATAGGATCAGTAGCTGTGGAGAGCTTTTTCTTGGATTGGATTGCCATCTCACGGTCATGGCGTGCTGTCCCTGCCATCTGAAAGGAGAATCCACAGCATGTTAATGGAATTCAGACCCTACAGCACAGCTCTGGCAGGGCAGTCAACAGAAGGAAACTTACATCTCTCTTTCGTCCAGCCTCCAGGGAATATTCTCAAAATTCCTAGAATTTGCAATTTTTAACTATGCCAATTTTATGCCTGGCATGTTGTTTTTTTTTTTTTTTTTTTTTTGGTTTTTCGAGACAGGGTTTCTCTGTGTGGCTTTGCACCTTTCCTGGAACTCGCTTGGGAGACCAGGCTGGCCTCGAACTCACAGAGATCCTCCTGCCTCTGCCTCCCGAGTGCTGGGATTAAAGGCGTGCGCCACCACCGCCCGGCTGCCTAGCATGTTTAAAATTTACTTATCTAGTTTCAAAAACACATGCTCTCTTCACTCTGGACAATAAGTAAGTACAGTCATTTCCCAACATGCTTTGATATTTCTGAAGCCCCTCTCCCTCCATACAAACAAGTCCTTAATAGTGAAAGGAAAGGGGCCAGGAAAAGGTACAAAAGAAAGCTGCTAAGGATGCTAAATTTGAACAAATCAGAATGTATGTATGTATATATGGAAGTGAGAGAAGCCATGTGGCATGGATCTTTAGTGGGAATTAATAGTGTATTTCTCAGTACTCATTGTTTGAACCAATTGTGTGATATATATTTGAACATTCCTTTACACTGTGTGAATATATGTCACTGTGATTGGTTTAATAAGGAAGCTGACTGGCCAATAGCTGGACAGGATAAGTTTAGGTAGGAAAACCAGACTAAGGACACTGGGAAGAAGGGCAGAGTCAGAGGAGTTGCCAGACAGACAGAGAGAGGAAACAGAAGATGCAAGATGAAGGAGAAGTAATGCCCTGTGGCAGAATGTAGATTAAGATAAATGGGTTAATTTAAGTTGTAAGAGTTAGCTAGTAATAAGCCTGAGCTATTGGCTTAGTATTTATACTTAATATTAAGTCTCTGTGCATTTATTTTGGAGACTGCAGTCCTGACAAAAACTCCACTTACATTCATATATATATGTACTCCTCTGACTCTGCCTTTCTTCCCAGTGTCCTTAGTCTGGTTCTCCTACCTAAACATATGCTGTCCAGCTATTGGCCAGTCAGCTTCCGTGTGTGTGTGTGTGTGTGTGTGTGTGTGTGTGTGTGTGTGTGTGTAATATTTATAATGCCCTATATATCCCTTTGATCCTACATTTAATGTTCTACTCTTGAGTCTAAATGCTGAGTTCTGTTACTTTTGCCTTCACTGTGATTCTCAATATGAGTGTTAGTAATGTTTACCAGTAACTCATACACTCTTTTTAATAGGTTAATGCTCCTCAATACTGAACAAGGTTTATAGGAAAGAAAAAAACTCTCTTTCTCTCTCTCTCTCTCTCTCTCTCTCTCTCTCTCTCTCTCTCTCACACACACACACACACACACACACGCCTATATTGCTCTGCTAGATTTTCTTTTCTGTAAGAAATATTCAGGAATAAGAGAAGGTGACCTGAGAGTCGAGACTTGGTTCTCAGATCTCTTACTTCAGTGGGAAGAGCCCACGACCAAAAGCCTACAAATCTGGGCTTTGGTTTTTCCTCTCCAAACCTATCCCTGGTGAATATGAGTTTGAGCCAAAGCCTCCATTATCTACTGACTAGGACAATAGAGATGTAGAGGAGACAGTAGACTGGAGAGATGAGAGAACACGCAGCATGATGGTCTGCTCAGCACCTGGTGAGGGGCTTTATACTGTGTCATGAAGGGCATCACATACCATAGCTGAACAAGCACATCAGCCCCAAGCCCCATTCTCTTTTGGTAAAGCCATACTGTAACCATCAGGGAGGGCATCCCATGCCAAGCAGAACAAGCATGTCAGCTGCAGGCCCCCTTCTCTTTTTGTGAAACCACACTGTAGCCATCCTGGAGGCCCCACCCTGTGGACTTCTTTTAACTTCAATTTTATATCACAAATCTCCCACTGGAAAGTGTCGTTGACATATAAACTTTGGAATTAAGTTTCTAACACATGAATTCGGGAGCATACATCAAAACCACAGCAGGAAAGTAAGAATGGACTGGTAAAATGACTTTCCTATAAGTTCCGACAAACAACAGACACTGGGCTTTTGAGTCCCAGCAGATTCTTTCTCCTCTATCATATGTAACAATAGGTAAGGAAGTCAAAGTGTAATTTGCTGGCACTTCCTCATGCAAAATCAAAATAGACTTTGGGAAGACCAGACACTGGGAATCTAGACTGCAAGCACTTCTGCCTTCGGAAGCCGATTCTACTAGGGGTGATGTAGGCTGATATTTCTGGATATTGTAGGGTGAAGGGACCGGCCGAAGAAACCCACTCTGGCCCTGAAACCCAAGCCAGTGAAAGAAACACTTTAGCCCTGAAACCAGAGCCAAAGAAACACACACACACTTTAGCCCTGGAACCAGATCTGGTGAAAGAAATATGCCTTGGCCCTAAAAGTAGAGCCAAAAGCTAAAAAGGGCCTGTGAAAGAAACACACTTTGGCCCTGAAACCAGAGCCAACTCTGTCCCTGACCTACTAAACCAACCAATCCCTGATCAGGAAAAACAACCAATCCCTGTGCAGAAAATCTTCTCCCTGGAATAAAAACTCCACCCACCCCTCAGAAGCCCTAGATAAGCCCCTCTGCCTGGTCAGTTATCAGTTGTCATTTTCTACCCCGACAGAGGCAGCCACTCTCCTGGATTCCTCCTTCCCTAATAAATCTCTTTCTTAAAAGAAAGATCTTCCCTCAGTGAGGAGCAGAGTCTCTGCTGGGAATCTCCCTTGGGAGCAGAGGAGAGCAGAAGAAGAAATGGATACTTCTGCTGGGAAGCTCCCTTAAGGGGGAGGGGGGCAGAGCAGAAGTAACAACTTTTCCCAGGAGCCGACAAGCAGATGGTTACACCTCTGCAGAGGTTTCCCCTTTAGCCACTGAAGCAGAAGTAACACCTTGGGCCAGAGCTGAGAAGAAAGGAATGCCTCTGCTGGGAAATTTCCTTTAGGAAGCTACCTTGGAGGGCAGGGCAGAGCAGAGCTCAGCTGTAAAGTACCCTGTCAGAGAGAAGCAGGACCGATGATACATGCTGCAGGGAGACCACCCCCCACCACACCCCAGTTTCAGGTATATAGCCTGACTTCCCAACTTCTCCTCATAGCTACAGGTATCCAGGATACCTCCCTTCACAGCTGTAGGGATAGCCTGACTTCCCAAGTCAGGATACCTTTCCCTCCAGAGCTGTAACACTTGCAGGTATGACTTGATAAATTCGGGGGGGGGGGGGAATTACAGCCAAGCGTGATACACGGAATGCCCATGTTAACCATCATTTTTCATCATTTAGTCACTTGATCCATCAACAAACAGCCAATATTAACCTTGACCTCTTCAAAGCTAGGCGTGGGAGGGGTAACTCGGAGAATCAAGATCTTGAACGGCATAGAGTCTTAAACTGAATTCTGAAGCCTCATATTAAAGCAGAACAGGAAACATAAAGTTTGAAAGATGTAGGGTTTCAGAGGAAGGCATGGGAGAGTAGTATTTCCAATAAAGAAGGGCAAGACATACTCAGAGCTCTGAGGTTTGAATAACACATCCCGCTGCAGACTCCAAATATGATGTCATGATTTCACTGACATCACAAGTCTTGTTAAAGTGTGTCTGACTCTTTGGTCACAACAGTATAAACTGTCAGGTTTACCTCTGTTTAGAAGGCACTCCTTCCCCATGCATGTGACCACAGCACCACCAGGTGTTGGCTCATCATATGTACAGTTCCCTTGTCAGAGGCACAGTTCAGTCCATTCCTTCAACAAACCTCTGCCCAGTTTGCTAGGTTTGGGGCAACAGGGCCACAGACAGCCTTCAAAGCCCGGAATCTCCCTCTAGTCCCGCTACTGAGCTACAGTTCATCCCACCAGGGGAGGGCACAGGTGTCACAGCTTCGGCACGGGGACTTTCTGAGATACCAGAGAGGAAATGACGCCTACATTTTACTCATAATAGAAAACAAATATATATATATATATACATATATATACATATATATACATATATATGTATATATATATATGCTAGGACTGTGAATGTGCAACAAATGAGGACACTATATATTTTAGATGGCCGATATACCACATGCTTTGGCCAAAGCAAAAAAGTAAATAGCCAAAGTAGAGAAACACACCATTTTTATGTTTATGTTTTTATTACATTTGCATGAGTGTGTCTGTGTACATGTATGTCACATATGTGAGGGTACACAAGGATGACAGAAGAGAGAGATGGATGCCCTGAAGCTGGTTACAGGCAGGTGTGAGCTGCCTGACATGATGCTGAGATTTGAACTTGAGTCTTCTGGAAGTGCTGCATGAAGCCAAACTCCTGAACCATGGAAGACTGGTGGAGATTGGCAGGGAGTGTTAGAGGAGGAAGTATGAAGAAGGATAAAATCAGACAGGTAAGTGACATCACAAAGCGCTTCGAACACAGGTGTGGGATGAAGGCGGAGGATGGTGGCTATAAAAAAAGGAAAGAAACGTGATATAAGAGAACACTGAGGGTACAGTGTGGAGAAGTCACAGAAGACAGGACATGCAGCCAGGATGAGCCTGTTGTGTCCAATGTGATGCCTGGACTCTGTGGACAGTGACAGATCCATCTAAAATACCAAGTGGCTGAGCTTGAGGTTTGAGGGGAGAGGAGGCTATATCCAGAGCTGTTGGTTGCCTCTGCCTTTCTTCACCCTCACCCACCCACGCCCACAATGGCAGGTGAAGGGACATTCACAGAGCAGCAAAAGGCAGGGACTTGGAGATTTGGGGCAGCAGCGGATGAGTGGAGCAGTCCCCTCTCAGAGGAGATCCATGGCACTGGTCCTGTGCAGGCTGTCTCATTCCACTGCTCTCTTGCACAGCTGACAGCCACTGTCAGAGTTCTCAGCCCGGATTTCCAACATTCGTGTCAGATGGGATGTGGAAATGCACAGAGATCTGCTTCTGAGAGCATTTCTTAAAGATTTGTTTAGGCAGACCCTTAGGAAAAGAGATTCACGCAGGCCCCGACCTACACTTCTGCACTTCATTGGTTGTGTTTAGTGCTACCTTGTGGCAGAAAATTGAATTACTCTTCCCTCCTTCCTTCCTTCCTTCCCTCCCTTGTACCCTTCCTCCCTCTCTCTATTCCTCTCTCCCTCCCTCTTTCCCCCACTACATTGTAAGCCTGTAAACACAAAAGTAGTCCCGATCATCAGAGATCTCTAGTATATCGACCCATACATCCTAAAACACCAATTTTTCCACATCCAGGTTATTATTATTTTTTCTTTTTTGGTTTTTTAAGACAGAGTTTCTCTGTGTAGCTTTGGAGCCTGTCCTGGAACTCACTGTCTAGCCCAGGCTGGCCTTGAACTCACAGAGATCCGCTTGCCTATGCCTCCCGAGTGCTGAGATTAAAGGCATGTGCCACCACTTCCCAGCTCCAGGTTATTATTAAGTCCAAAGAAATGTCTTACTGCATCCTCAAAAACGAAACCCTGCCCTTGGTTTCCCTGATAAGTAGTCAAGGGAACTGGAGCAGCTTTGGCCTGCTCAAATAAAACCACCAGAAAGGAGTCAGTCTGGGAAGATGCAGAGGGGAGAGGGCAGAATTATACAAAGGAAAGGCAGAGCAAAGGATGTGCAGGAAATATGTGCCAAGGTAGGAGATGCCTCCTTTCCTGGCTGGCGGGGATGTGCACCACAGTGACTGATTAGGTCTCCTTTGGTTTCTGCCAGTCTTCCTTTACCCCCTAGTGCTCGTTATGCTGAGTCACAGGGAAACATGTACTGCAAGAAAAACTATCCTACTGGGTGGCAGTCGCATGAGCCCAGCCCCTGAGAACAGCAAGTGCTAGCAAAGCTGTACTGGTTTTCCCAAAGGTTGTTCCCTCCTTTTAGTGTTGTCAAGCCGATTTCCCCCACGGCTATATCGAGCAATAGTTTTGTTTTTTTGTTTTTTACCTTAAGTGCCAATTTAGACATTTCTGTAATTGTTAAGTGTCCACACCATCGAATTAAACTTTTTCAAAATAAAAAAAGACAGAGTGTTGCTGTAATAGTTCCTGTAGTTTTAAAACATTGTTCTGTATTAAAAGAATAGAGTAGAAGAGCAATCCGCAGAGCATGGGGCTACTGATTAAAGTGGGAGAGCTTGAAGCAATTCTGAGGAGGAAAGCGTGCTTGCCTTCCCTCCAGTTCCCCTCCTGCCTCTGTTACCTCAGACTTCATCCGGAGGAGCATGGCCATATCTTATGTTGCCTTCACAACCATTGTCAGTAAAAATTTGTTTAGCTTTCTGATTCCAGAAGCAAAGTTCAGTCACTCTGATGAGGTCTTAGGTTTAGCATTGCACCTAAATGGCTCAGGCTAACATCAGAGACAACAGTTTAGAGGCGGCTCTTCTTATGGCTGACTAGGCTCAATGCTTGATCTAAATCCTATTCTATAGAGTGCACTATATGCTACTGGTCTCTCTCCCCCATTTCCTTACCCCTCCTCCTCCCTTTAACAAAAATAATTTATAAAGAAAAGAAATCTATTCCCTAGAGTTGTAGGGGTGAAGTCCACCACCAAGAGACTGCAGTTTAGTGACTGGTGAGAACATCTCTTTCCTATCAGTGTGGTGCTATGAGCTCAATGTTGTTCAGAAGTCTGTTCTTTATTTTTTCTATTAATGCTACAATGAAATTAAATTCTAATCTCCATGTTCGTGATGGGACATATTTCCTAAGTATCATTGTTTTAGTTAGGGATTGTATTGATGTGAGAAAATACCATGGTCAATGCAATAGGAAGAAAGTTTTTTTTTTTTTTCATCTTACAGTCCATCACTGAGAGAAGTCAGGACAAGAACTCACAAAAGGCAGGAACCTGGAGGCAGGTGCTGATACAGAGGCCAAGGATGTGTGCTGTTTACTGGCTTGCTCCTCATGGCTTGCTCAACCAGTAATCTGGTCCCTCCTACATCAACTATCAATCAAGAAAGTGCACCAAAGGCTTTCTCACAGGCCAATCAAGTGATTGCATTTTCTCAACTGAAGTTCCTTGTCTAAAAGGACTCTAACTTGTGTTAGCTTGACATAAAATTAGCCAGCACAATCATCATTATAAAATATAACTTCATTTTCTTGATTTTTTTATTCATTCAACTAGTCTTAGGACTCTTAATTCAAGGACAGGGAACAATGTTTAAGGAGCCCATAGAGCCTGGAGGACAAGGTGTAAAACATTCAATTTCGAGACCACAGAATGTTGATCCTCCATTTATTTGTCCAACTCTGATAATGAATATCTCCTTAAATGTTGTGTCAAGGCACCTAATTTGTCTCATGCTGGTCTTCATCATGCATTCAATATTCTTATTAAATATCTATTCTGTGCTACACTGTAGCAGTGCATGAAGTGCTCAATATTTGACCTTTACATTCTCAGGGAAGGTTTTAACTCTTCAGTTTGAACTACAGTTGATTTTGGAGAAACTGGGAACTGATTAAAAGTCATGCCAATCCTTTTCTCTCATATATTGTACTTCCAATTGGTGGCCTTTGGGACAAGTTCTAGCCGTTGAGACCCAAATAAGAATGTGGAAGACTCTGGAATATATCTTCTATCTGTTTTGCCTTACTTCTGTCTTGAGTTAGAAAATGATGTCTGACTATGGCAGCCTCTACTTATTCTTGAGGGAAGGGACAAGGGACTCATAGTTATAAAGCTCAAACATCTTAGAAGACTAACATAATAGAGCTTCTAACTGAAGTCAACAACTGCCTGACTCAACATGACTGCGTGTGATTTGTATTGTTTGTTTATCCCATTGATGGTCCGATCTTCTGATATTTGCACCTAAAAGATTCTTCTTTGACATAACTTTCAAATACTTATTCCTGCAGTAACTTTATTTGAATTGATTCTAGATATTGACCTTGATCTGGGTGAAGCAACTATACAGACTATGAGGATAAACGTCTATCTGTAAGAATTAGGAGGCAGTGGAGGATGGGGGTGTGTGTCTGTTATAAACTTCTTCTCTCAATAGAATTTACTTGTTGATATCAGCCTCTTTGGAACTTCTGACTTGAGAGAAATCTGCTCAATGTGCCACTCAAGGGCTCCTGTGACTTACACATGCACTAAAAATTCATACTTAGCCAAACACAGAGGGTACCTTGAGAACTTGTCACACTGAGCTCCTTAGGGACTGCCAGGCAATGTTTAGGAGGTATGAGGGGAGCACTCTCATTGCTGCCCTCCTCCATCTGACTGTCCTCCTGGACTGGATTGTGTCTCTGGTGTTTTGATCAGAACATAACTTGCAATCTATTCTGAATCTAATCAGCCTTCCAGATGAAAACTCTTAAAAAAACAAAGTAAGAAGATATGGAGCTGCTACCCAAGGTGAGCATAGATCTAGGGAGCTTTGTACATAAGACAGTAAATAGATTAACAAAGCCCAGAAGAAAAAAAATAAAATATATGTTTCCAAATGCCCTGGTTTCAATACTAGGCTAATGTGAACAAGTGAGTAACATTTTTCCAGAGCCGAGAAGACTTGGTCTCAGGCAGTGGTTCTGATTCCACTTCAAGGACATAGCTAGTCCTCACCTCGTTCAGATGCAGAAGTGTCGCAAGCCCTATTGGCATTTGTGTCTTTGTAACCATTATTCACCTAAATCATTAAGTCACTTGTGTAATTATTTAGGGTGTTTCTTTGGGAATCATTTGTCTATATAAGATTTAATATATGGAAAGCCAAAAATCCAATGAGTTTTTTGTATCCTTAATTGACGGAAAACAGAGATGGATTAGTAGATAGAAATCTAATGTCATAGTGCAACATGGATGGAGGCTGGCATATCTGGTATGGATTGTTGGCAGAACCATTACTCATAGCAGAGAATAAGACTTTGATCTCCTTCAATGTATAAAAGTCCAGAGGCAGTCCAAACAGTCACCTTAGTCCCAAGACGCCAGTGTCTATCCACCCTCCGAGACTAACTTTTGATATTCAAAGTTTTCCAAAAGTCCATAATAACAAAAGCAACACCAGCCAAGACATCAACACTCCAAGCAGCAGGAAAGGTCAAGAGACACTACCCACGTAAGCCAACCCCCTTGTAAATGCTTTCCTGAAAGTTCATTCAGCTTCTACTATCGGAATCTTATGATCACTCCTGCAAAAGAGACTGGAGATCTCAATTTGGGGCTGAGTATTTTGTCCCCACCCCAAGGTTCTGTTCATAAAAAGGAGCCTTGAGATGGAACTGGCAAGCTAAGTTTCTGTCACAGCAAGCAAAAGAAGCAGTGATTTCAGAAAGCTAGAATGTGGTGCTCTAGAGCAGCTCATCCCTCAACACTGTCTACAGCAGTGGTTCTCAACATGTGGGACACACCCCCACAGGCCTTGCAGATCAGATATTCACATACAGTTCATAACAGTAGCAAAATTGCAGTTATGAAGTAGCAAGGAAATAATTTTATGATTGGGGGTCACCACAACACAAGGAACTGTTGTGCTAAAGGGTCTCACAAGCAGGATGGTCAAGAGTCACTGTTCTACAATCTAAGGTTTCTACCAGCATACTGAGCACCCACATCATCCACCCTTAGAAGACTAAGTTCAGAATTTAGCAATGGCTTTACACTTTCTAACCACTGTTTCTTCAAACCGTATACTGTTCCACCTCCCAGAGTTGAGCTTGTGAGACTGAATAGCATGTTCAAAATTTGAACACTATTGTATTTAAAGAATCCATACGAAAAATGCTTTAGCTTCTCAGCTGCTAGCTTGTGAAATGTACTCCGTCAGAGAACTTACTAATAGAGATGACTTCCCTGGAATAGCTGAGCCAATGATCTTAAGAAACTGCTGATTGTTATAAATTTTACTGCCTCTTCTGTTCTTGTAAAACAATGGGGTCCTAGGAAATAACCACTGCTTTTGCTTTGGTAAAAAAACTGCTTGCTTGCTCGAGATAATGGGAGCATCTGCAGGAAGTTTGTTATAAAAATTAGGCACCGCAGGATGTGAGCTAATTTGACCGGCAAAATGCTCTAACTTTGTAACTTTGTGTTTCTTTCCTTTATAAACAAACCCTGTACTAATAATATATAAGAGCCATACTCTGAGTGTCTTGAGTCTCAGGGTATGGTCCTGGCCAATATCCATAGTCCTGGCCAGTATTTGATAAAGCCTCGTATTTGTTAAATTTATTCATGGTCATGGTGAATCTCTGAGCTACCTCACATCCATAATAAGATACCCTGTGTTCACAAAAACCTAACCAAAATGTTATTCACCCAAGTACATCAAAACATAGCCCATACACCAAATCTGGCCCTCTACCTTCTCCCCTAAATAAAGACTTATTTAAAAGTAGTGCACACATGTGTTTATAAAAGGTCTGTGTCTACCGTCATGCTGCAACCACAAAGATGAAGAGTTGCAGCAAAGAATTTATAGCACAAAGACTAGAATGTTTATTACTGGCTTTATGGGGGAAAATTGCAGAGATAAAAATAAGAGCAATAGGAAATATTATTTAGTACATACACTATGTCAAGGTCACGTGCTGTAGAGTGAACTATGTTTAGAAATAATTCACAAAGAGTTGTTCTTTTGGTTTGTTTGTTTTGTTTTTACGTGAGATCAGTTAGGTGGCTTCCCAGGTAAAGATGCTCACCCCCAAGTCTGGCAACCTGAGTTTAATCTGGAAGCCACATATTGGAAGGAAAAAAACAATTCTAGCAACTGTCCCTCTGTCTCCCACAAGCATGCCATGACACTTGACATGTCCCCTGAATGAAATAAACTAAAGTAAGAAGAAGAAAAGATCTCTCTGTTGTATGATTTTTGTTTGTGTTCTGACAAATAAAGCTTGCCTAGAGATCAAAAGGCAGAGCTGGTCACTTATTAACCATAGAGGCCGGGCAGTGGTGGCACACACTTTTAATCCCAGCACTTGGGAGTAGGAAGCAGGAAGAGCAGAAGTTCAAGGGCACCCTGGGCTGTATGTGATTGAACCAGTCTAAAACAGAAACAGAGCCAGGCAGTGGTGGATCACATCTTTGATCTCAGTACTTAGGATCTCATACCTTTGATCCCAGCACATAGGAGGCCCACACCTTTAATCCCAGCACTAGGGAGGTAGAGACAAGAATATAAAGTGGGTGGAGACAGTCTGAGCAGTTTTAGAGACAGGCTCTCCTCCCATTCAGCATGAGATTTCACAGAGGTAACAACTCTCTAGTGACTGCTCCTTTGCTTCTCTGATCTTTTGGCTTACACACTAACTAATATCTGACTCCAGGGTTTTTGTTGTTGTTATTGTTGCTGTTGTTGTTGTTAAGACTAATTAGGATTGTGCTTCATCTCTCTCTCTCTCTCTCTCTCTCTCTCTCTCTCTCTCTC
>CABHPP010129320.1:21379-46972 GCA_902168425.1 Peromyscus attwateri
GTGTGTGTGTGTGTGTGTGTGTGTGTGTGTGTGTGTGTGTGTGTGTTTATTTGTCATGGTGGTGATGGAACCCAGTGATTTATCCATATTGAGCAAATGTTCCATCACTGAACTCCACACGCCCCACCCTGGCTTTTCTTCCTGCCTCTTGAATGCAGCCAGTTCCTCCCTGACTGGATACTTCTATTCTGTCCCTGTAGGACACTCCCCAGAGGCCTCCACATAGCTGCCCTGCCAGATTCTAAGTCCCCTTCTCAGAGAGGAACCCTTTCCTGATCCTTCTCCAGAAGAAGATGTACTTCAAAGCACTTTTCATTTTCTGAAATCACCTGCTTCTGTTGACCTCACTAGACCCTAGCAGGACAATGAAGCCCACTCCAGGTAACTCATTCAACAGAAAGAATTCAAATTGGACATCAATGGGCATGAGGGACTCCCTGGGAAGATATGGTCCAAGTGCAGGAAGCCAACCCATACAGGAGGAACAACGGGGGAGAAGGGAATGGGCAATGGGAACTGGAATAAGGGACCTGATGGAGGAAATAGACAGACTAGGGGACAAAATGATCAGGAGCAACCAGAGCCAGGAAGGAGACATGATCCCAGCCTGAGATATCAGATATTGAAGGTGAGGAGTAATGAGGAGGAGGAAGGAAAGGAGGAGGATAAACCTAGGCAGAGCCAGCTGGCAGTGGAGCCTGGGAAATGTAGTCTTCAAGGCTGTGTCCTCTAACAGCAGAACAAGGAAAAGTAGGGAAGGTCTGTGAGCTGACTGGTAATGAGCTGCACACTTTGTTTATCTGGTCTCATGCAAGCACTTGAGATCCTTGAGGATGGAGCCTATTGGTTTTTCCTCCCCAACACCTGGAGAGGTGTGTGGGTACAGGAAGCTTTAGATACATTATGACAGTGAGGGATGGAACATTAATTGTTGTTGCTTATGGGTAAATACAGCCACACTAAATTCAGTTGTGATCAGAGTAAATGAGAAACTTTAGCAAGTGCCCTGGGCTAAACTTACTTATAGTAAGGGTACCACAAGACTGCAGATATCATGAACTCATTTGTTTCCTGGTCATACCTGACCATGGTATTCAGATCTAGACAAGTCAGGATCTCCTGTAGACTGTTTGTGCCTCTTAACACAATAAAGTGGCTCTTCAAAAAACAACACACGTTTCCCGACTAGATGGCTCAGCGAGTAAAGGTACTTGCCACCAAATCTGACCACCAGAGTATGACCAGTGAGTCTCACCTGCGAGGTGTCCTCTGACTTCTGTGTGTGCCACCATGGCACACACAAACACATATTAATGAATTAATTAATGTAATTTGCCTTTTAAAAATAGCACTTAGGTTCTTTATCATGCCTTGCTGTTTACAAAGTCCCTTTGTAATGCTGATCTCAGTTGACTCTCTAAACATCCCTGTGATTTCATGAATAACCATTAATTACTGAGAACACACACGTGCCTGGTCCTGTTCTAAAGCTTTACCTCTATTCCCTTCACCCTTACAGACCTATAAAGTTAATGTTAAAGATGAGGACACGGAGGCACGGGCAGATTAAGTCACAGGTCACACGGGTGGTGTGTGGTGGAGCTGGGTCTAACCCAAGCCACCTGGGCTGCAGTTAACCACAATCTAGTGAGAGGAGGAGGTTTGCTTCCTGGTTCTGTGAGATAACTAGACTGGAAGGGTGCAAAGGATTGCAAGAAGTTAAGTGGCAAAGGGGAGTGGGAGTGGGAATGGAGTTTTCCTGTGTTGTGTAAACATAGCTTGGGCTCTCTCTTCACTGTTTTCTTTTTGTTTGTTTGTTTTTCAAGACAGGGTTTCTCTGTGTAGCCCTGGCCATCTTGGAACTCAGTCTGTAGACCAGGCTAGCCTCAAACTCAAGAGATCTGCCTGCCTCTATCTCCTGAGTGCTGGGATTAAAGGCGTGCGCCACCACTGCCTGGCCATTGTATAGCTTTTTGTAGTGAACTCCATGGGTGTCAGTGAGTAGCTGTTGCAGGGATCAGGACACAAAGCAGGCTTACACAGTCTGTGTGAAGCTGGGTGGTGTGGGAGTGAGAACAGCAAACCTACTTCTTTTTGCTTCAGGTAGGATCCACAAGGCTTGGAGTGAGGGTAATGGGCAAGCTGGAGAGGGGCTTTCTCACTCAGTCAAAGATCTAGTCTAAATTTCACTGGAAACTTCCATGTGTCACCCACCTGAATGTGCACAACAGAGGTCCCAAGGATGCTTGATGGATGGGCCAACGCAACGCAAGCACCCCACTGAGTCTGAGCTAGTAGAAGTATTTCCCTGTACCAGCGTAGAGAAAACACTCTGGATTCAACAGTGACCCAGTCAGTAAGCCACATTCTGGGGCTCCCAACGCACACCTGGGGCGAGAGCCAGTAACACCGGAAAAACTCATGACCAGAATACTTCTGTGGGAAAACATAAGATAGTAGGTCAAAAGTTTGCACCTGAGTCAAAAGCTTTAGTTGCCAAACAGAGGTGGTAGCTTGGATTTGGTGTGTGTGTGTGTATGTGT
The DNA here is from genome assembly GCA_902168425.1 of Peromyscus attwateri. Taxonomy (NCBI): domain Eukaryota; kingdom Metazoa; phylum Chordata; class Mammalia; order Rodentia; family Cricetidae; genus Peromyscus; species Peromyscus attwateri. The sequence goes on from CABHPP010129320.1 coordinate 23,923, forward strand.
GTGTGTGTGTGTGTGTGTGTGTGTGTGTGTGTGTGTGATGTATGTGAGGGGGTGTATATGTATGACGGGGCTCCAGGGCCAGAGGAGAGATATCCAGGTGTCTTGCTTTGTCATTCTCAACCTCATGCCTTTCAGACAGGGTCTCTTACTGAACCCCAAGTCCCCAGTTTTTCCTCCAGAGTGTCTGTCCAGCGAGTTCCTAGGACCCACTTGTCAGCATTGGGGTTGCCAGTGTCCATATTTACACTCAGCTGTTCTTTTGTTTTGTTGAGACAGGGTCTCCCTGTGCAGCCCTGGTTTGTTGTTGGATTTTTTTTTTTACTCTAGCCCCATATTGGGTGCCAAAACTTTGTTGGTTGTTTTTTATTCTTTACTCTTTGAGGGCCTGCCACCCAGCACCCAAATAAGCCACACATGGAGGCTTATTATTAATTATAAATATCTGGCCTTAGCTTGGCTTGTTTCTTGCCAGCTTTTCTTAAATTATCCCATCTACCTTTTGCCTCTGGGCTTTTTCCTTTTCTAACCTCTGTATATCTTACTTTCACTCTTGCTCCATGGCTGGCTGTTTGGCTGCCCCTAGTGTCCTCCTCTCCTTGTTCTCTCATTCCTTCTTCCTTCTCCTTTCTTCCCAGATTTCTCCTCTTCATTCTCTCTACCTGCCAGCCCCACCTATCCTTTCTCCTGCCTCTCTATTGACCATTCAGCTCTTTATTAGACCATTAGGTGTTTTAGACAGGCAAAGTAACACAGCTTCACAAAGTTAAACAAATGCAACATAAAAGAATGCAGCATATCTTTGCATCATTAAACAAACATTCCACAGCATAAACGAATGTAACACATCTTAAAATAATATTCTACAACAATGGTTGTCCTGGAACTCACTGTGAAGATCAGGCTGGCCGTGAATGCATAGAGATCCACCTGCCTCTGCTTCCTGAGTGCTGGTATTAAAAGTGTGTGCCTCACCTGGCTTTTTTTTTTTTTAATGCATGATCTGGGCATCCAAATTAGGTCCACATGCTTGGGCCATAAGGCTTGTACCCACTGAGCCATCTCCCCAGCCCTAGAATCATAAGAGGCATCAGTGAAAAAACCAAAGACTGTCCAGTTTGGTCAATAGTAATGTGCCAATGCTAACTTCACTGTATCAAATGGACCACAGTTACATGACGTGTTAATTAAGGGTAACTTTGAGACAGTGCCCAAGATCTCTCTCTATCCTCTTTGCAACATTTTCTGAAATTCTAAAATTATTCTTTGAGGCCCTAGATAGGCTAGATCCCTACTCCCTCAGTCAGTCTATTATTCTAGTCCCCTTTAGGACTTAGTTGGGTTTTCTACTGTTGTGATAAAACACCATGACCAAAAGCAACCTGGGGAGGAAAGGGTTTATTTCATCTTAGAACTTGTAGTCCATCACCCAGGGAAGTCAGGGTAGGAACTCAAGGCAAGAACCTGGAGGCAAGAACTGAAGCAGAGGCCACAAAGGAATGCTGCTTATGGCTTGCTCTGCATGATTTGCTTAGCTTACTTTCTTGTAGAACCCTGGACCACATGCCCACGGTGAGCTAGGCCCTCCTACACTAATCATCAATTGAGAAAATAGCCCACAGGACTGCCCACAGTCCAATCCGGTAGGGACATTTTCTAAATTGAAGTTCCCTCCCAAATAACTCAGGCATGTGCTGAGTTGATGTGAGACCAGGCAGTGCACGGACTAATCACTCTCTTTTTCTAAGCACTTTGCCCATTTATACATCTCTGTACTGACTGCTGCCCACTGCAAAAAGATGCTTCTCTGACCAAGGACACCTCATGCATTGACTGCAGGTTACAAACATCCTGCCTGCTTGTAGCTGGAGAGTTTCTCTCCAGCTCCTGCCAAGTCCCAGCCTATGGGTTAATTTGAGATATAAGAACTAGATAACAAGAAGCCTAAGCCATTAGGTAAAACAGTTTAAATAATATAAGCATCTGTGTGTTTATTTTATAAGTGGGCTGCGGGACTGCCTGGGCTTGGTGGGAGCTGGAGAGAAACTCTCCAGCTACACCTGCTAGCTAGCTCTCATAGAGTCAGACTATGCCATGCAAGCTGTTGGGGGAGAAAAGACACCAGTGGTCACATCCAGCCCTGGCCCCTGCATGCTGTAACACTAACCTCCCAGGCAAAATGTGCCTGCTGGTACAACAGTGGGCAGGACTATTATGGGATAACAAAACACTTTGTGATTGGATTTGAAGCCTGCTCTGTGGGAGGTATTTCATGCCTGGTACTGTAATCTTGATCAAAGGCCCTCGGGTAGACCCTACTATTGAGGTCTTGCTAAATGGCCCTGCTGTCAAAGTGCCTCCAGGGATTTCTGTTTTGTCCCATTTGTGTGCTCTATACTGTGTAACTTCTTTGACAGTGATTTGATCATTTGTCAGTAACCACCAAGTGAGCTAAGTATCAGAACTGAGAATTATCTGGGCTGGAGAGATGGCTCAGCAGTTACAAGCACTGACTGCTCTTCCGGAGGACCCAGGTTCAATTCCCAGCACCCCCATGGCAGCTTACACCTGTCTGTAACTCTAAGATCTGACACCCTCACACAGACACACATGCAGGCAAAACACTAATGCACATAAACTAAGAACTGAGAATTATCATGATACAAGGCATTCAGACTTAGAAAACTCTGGGTTGTCTAAGATCACACAGCTGATAGATGTGTGAGGCAGGATTTGAACTCAGGTCTGAGTTACTTTGAGGCCATCCTGACTCAGCCCTCTTTTCCAGGAAAGAGGAGTAGGGTAATGCTGGATTGCTCTGGCTGAATGCTCTCAGCTTCAAAGGAGGTAAAGTCCCTTCCCACGAGGATCTGCTGTTCCACATTAGCTCTGGGGCCCAGACTGAGAAGCCACCCCATTGGCTGTCCTTGGACATGCCCAGAGAAGCCAAGGGAAGAAACCAGTCCTGAGTGAGGACCTCAAAGTGCAGCTTAGCTTCAGAGGGCCCTCTGCTTCGATCGCTTTGTCTGTAGGGAGGCTGGGGAGCCAAATAGTTATCTCCATCATTTGAAAGCACATGTTAAAAACACAATAAAACACATCTTCCCTCTCAGGGAGGAAAATACCCAAGCTCATCCATTTCTCCCCAGTGAAACAGGCCCATATATCTGTTTTTTACAATTGATTGATTTACACGCAACTGTCCCAGGTGTGAGAGTGCATGTTATAGAATATTATTTTAAGGTGTGTTACTTTTGTTTATGCTCCGGGAAATTTGTTTAATGATGGAAAGATATGTTTGATTAAATAAAATTCACCTGTGGTCAGAAGACTGTCAGCAACTAGCTGACAGGAAGTGGTAGGGAGGAGCCAGATGGAGAAGGGTTTTTAGAGAGGGGTGAGAAGCAGCACGAGGGCCTTTTGGAGGAGGTGAGCAAGGGGAGGAGGTGAGCTACTTGCAAGTCAGCCTCCCTGAAGAGCAGAATTCCACCTTAACCTTTGGATCTTGAGTTCTTTAGAGGGACAGAGGTTTAGTAAAGTTCTCTTCATAGCTTTGCAAGAGTCAGAGCCTGAGGGAACAGATTTCCCTCCGGGCCCTGGCGGCCTAACCATCTAACCGCTGCTGGTAGTGGTGGAGTTGCAGTTGCTGATTCCGACAGCCGTGGCTTAAAAAGCAGCAACAATTAATAAAATGACAACAAATGCAGGGGATCTGGATCCTCCCCTTGCTCTGTCTTGTCTCTGAGCCTGGAATATAGTAGATGCTTGGTAAAATACAAAATCAATAAGGGAGGACTTGGGGCCCGGCCATGGAACCAGTACACCACTCACTGACTAGTGTAGATCAGCACTTAGAAATTTCATCCTGTCCTGCTTTCACCTCCCATCTGCTAACTTCCCACCCCGCCATGAAAGACCCACGTCACACCAACACACACCAGTCCTCAGCTTGCCTGGTGATTTCTTGCATCTTTCTAACTAACTAACTTTTTGGCTTAAAATGCTGGTACTTTTGCTGTGTCAACTCTTACATGGACCTCCGGGCCTAGATCATAATCACCTCTGCCATGAAGGCTTCCTTAATTTTTGGCCAGTTCCTCTGCAGACCCTATCTTGATGCTGATGATACATCATCTACTGTGGTGTGTGTGTGATGACTCTGGGAAGATTGTCTGTCACTCTCTTCATGGCAGGTCGGGGGGGCGCTTAGTTACTGTACTCAGTCTAGCACTTGGCCTGGTACTTCACCAACACCTATTACATGAAAACAAGAATAAATGAGCCCACAGCTTGGCCTGGACACATAATTGTGCAGACAATGATCTCCCCTGTAGAGGTCTATCATTGGAGGAGTCAGCCCAGGATGGACTTCCTGGGTGGAGCAGCAATGGTGAACACTTGGCAACAGGTGTCACCTTGGAGATGACAGCACTATCTGCCTCAAAGTCTGAGAGGGTCAGGGGTATGGAGGGCTAGGTTTCTACCATCTACTGCTGAGAAGTAACAGGCAATCAAGAGTTGTTCCTGGAGGAGCTCTCTCCTGACCAGAGACTTCTTTTCTTATATACCTGCTTCCCCCTCTGCCAGCTCTGCCCCAGGCCCTGGAAAAGCCCCACTCCCTTCTTGCCCAGCCCCAGACTGAGGAAAAGTTTCTCCAACATCCTAACTCCTGCATTTCTTTTGGATTCTTGCCATTTCCTCAACAGATGCTAACAGCAGTACTGTCCCAAAGACCACCCTGAGTCCCTTTCCCAAAGGGTGGTCCTTTCGGAGGTCCAGGGTGCTGCTTTATTTATCACTGTCTGCTGCCCACAGGACTGCCTAGGGATGGGCTTCTTCTTCAAGTCAGGGAGCATCAAACACCCAGCAAATCTCTGGAGACATAAAAGTTGACTACATCATTCCAGCAGCCCGAGGATGGCCCGGGATGGCCCGGGATGGCCCAGGAAGGCCCAGGATGACCCATGGCCCAGGATGGCCAAGAGGCCAGATGGAGCACCACTCTAATGGAAGACATCATAAACAGGCTATGTTCATGGACATATTTTCATTAAGTGCCCATTGCATTCCAGATGCTAGTTGCTATAACATGTGGGTAAGTTTTGCTCATCAGATTTTTGGAGGATGAGTACAAGCATTTCTCTGTTTTTTAGAGGAGTAGCAGAGGTGTCTCTGTTTCTTCCCCTGTTGCTAGGGGGGAAATATCCTGACAAAAGCAACTGAAGGGAAGAAAAATCATTTCTCTCTCAGTTGAAGGTACAATTTGTCATGACAAGGGAGTCCAGGAGACAGGTGCTCCAAGCTGTTCATCACATCACACCCATGGTCAAGAAGCAGAGAGCGATGAGTGCATGCAAGTAATCCCCTGCCCCAGGGATGAAGCCATGCAAGTACTCAGCTCCCCTAAGGAGTTTCTTCAATGCCCATCATCTTCTCTGAAATAAATTGGTGCTGCCAGGAGCAGATGTGTCTCATTGTCATGAAAAACCTTGTGTTAACAAAACATTTTTAATGCCATATTCTGTAGGTCTTTGAAAGATTTGAAGATATATCTAAAATATATCTCTATATGATCTGGAAAGCATACCTAACATCTACAAATTTGATTGTTATAAATGACTTACTATTGACCTATGTTTCTTGATTATCCTAATAGTTCATAATGACAGATTTCAAAAACTAGAATTTTACCTTACATTTTTAAATGAACTGCATAGGTACAATACCCTAACAAGAATAGAAACATACATACAATATGTTGGAACAAAAACATCCTTAAATTTTTATCAATATACAAAAATCCTTTAAACAAGAGTAGAAACATATATACAGCATAACAAAGATAACTTTCAAATATTCTATATTCTCCTAAATGATAACAAACATCCATAACCCACCAAATAACCAAAAACCACCCACAACCCACAACTCTTGGGAATGTAGGCATAGTTTTCTCCATACTTCTTCTTGCTGTCTGTGGACAAAGTATCTTTAGAGTCTCAGAGAGAAAATTTGAGATAATGACCAAGTCCTGGGAAGACCAGCAGTAATCTTTGCTGATAGATATCACCTGTCAAGTTTCAGGAGGTCTCACCTGGTCAAACCTGATCCATATTAACCCTGAAGGAATCCACAGCCTCTCATCTCCTATGGGAACAAAATGCCAAAGCACTTTTGATTTCCATTTGACAAATATATTTTTTGACTTTTTAAAAGTTAAAGCATTTCTAAAATATCTAGGTTGGTTCAATTTAGCAGTCCAGGTCACAATCCCCTGTGTCCTAGCTGCTGTCTTTTGCTTCTCAACAGTCAAAAAATTCAAAATCAACACAATACTACACTAGACCTCTTTTATTACGTATCTTCAGCCTTTTTTGACCATATGAGAGAAACTTACACCTGGATTATCCATGTGTGGCTCTCAGCTGGCTCTGCCCCGCTTCTTGGGTCATGAAAACCAAGCATGAAACTCACAGCCAGTCTGAGGTTTGTCTGACCAGGAACTGCATTCAACCTTCCTAAATCTCTAGAATGCTGATGCTTATGCTGAGGTAGGCATTTTTAACTTAGTTTTTTTTTTTTTGTTTGTTTGTTTCTACTTAACATACTAGCTACCCAAGAGCTCACTGCCTGGCAGAAACTATCCGGCAGAAACTCTTAAAGGAGCTGTATACTTTAAAAAAAAAAAAAAAAAACAAAAACAAAAAAAACCCTCAGCTTTCTTAAGCCCTGCATGGCAGTAAGGTCCCACACTGGGCACCATTATGTTGGTTTTGTTCTTTTGTTGAGGGGCCCACCACCCAGCTCCTAAATAAATACCACATGGAGGCTTATTCTTAATTATGAACACCTCACCTTAGCTTGGCTTAGTTTCTTTCCAGCTTTCCTTAACTTATTCCATCTACCTTTTGTCTCTGGATTTTTCCCATTCTCTTACTTCTGTAAATCTTAGTCTTTTTCTGTGGCTTGCCATGTAGCTGGGTAGCTGGTCCCTGAAGTCCTCCTCTTTCTCTGGCTATTTGCCTTCCTTCCTTTCTTCCCAGATTTCTCTATATATATATTCTTTCTGCCTGCCAGCCCTGCCTGTCTCTCTCTCCTGCCTTGCTATTGGCCATCCAGTTCTTTATTAGACTATCAGGTGTTTTACACAGGCACAGTAACACAACTTCACAGAGTTAAACAAATGTAAAATAAACAAAAGTAACACACCTTAAAATAATACTCTACTACAGGTCCTCCCACTTCAATTAGTCAAGGAAATGCCCTTATAGACTTGCCTACAATCAGGTCAATTTGTTGTAGGTTCCCTCTTTCCAGATGACCCTGGTTTGTGTCAAATTGACAATAAAACTAACTAGCACAATGATGGACTGTACCTTGAACTATGAGCCAAAATGAACTTAACACTCTTGCCCATAAGTTGCTTTTGTCTGGTGTGGTGATGTATTGTGTCCCCCAATATACTGTGTCTCCCAATAAAATTTACTTGAGGGTTAGAGGAAAAAGCCAGCCACCATATAGAAGTTAGGCAATGGTAGCACAAGCCTTTAATCCTACCACTTGTCAGGCAGGGATCTGTCTGGATCTCTGTGAGTTCAAGGCCACACTGGGAACAGAGCCAGGTGTGGTGGCACACGCCTTAAATTCCAAGACTAGTGAACCATGGAAGTCTGGCGGTCTGTACAGACAGACAGAAGTAACAGAGCTTGGCAGGAAGAGGAAGTAATGTAGCTGGACAGAGAGAGCAAATCAGATGGCAGAACAGCAAGGCATATAGGCATGGGTAGACAGGAAGTCTCACTTTTGGAAGCTGTGGAGTTGGTGAGGTAAGGTTAGCATGTGACTGTTCCTATTCCTCTGATCTCTCAGGTTTTCACCCCTATATCTGGCTCTGAGATTTTTATCTAATAAGACCATTTAGAAATTCGTCTACAGTCTGGGTATTTGATCACTGCAACAATAATAAAACCGAGGCATGAGGCTTATAGAGATGGAGCAGTTTACCCAAGTGTTTACAGCTAAATGAATAGCTGCTTGGTCAGAACACTCATCCTTTCATTTCAGGGGCTTTGAAAATAAGCCGTTCACCTATTTTATTCTTTTATTTACTGTGAAAGGGGAGGGTCATAGAAGGCTTCATGGATGTAATTAATCTGTCACTTAAAATCCTTTATCATTGATTGGGAGGGGGAGCCTCAAAAAATTCACATTTGCTCATCCAGGAACTAGAGGCATAAGAGGGGCTGAGATGATTCAGCCAGCAGAGTTAGTTGTGCATGCCTGAGAAACCAAGTTCAGGTCCCCAGCACTCAGGTAAAAGCTAAGCACAGTGGTATACATCTGTAGTCCTGGTTCTTCCTGCATGGGGCTCTCTCTGGTCATGGGAAGTGCCAGTGCATCGAGGGATATCCTGTAAAGCTGGAGGGAGGGAATAGCTGGGTGAGTCCGGGAAACAATGGGAAGGCATGTCCAGAGGAACCAAGATCTGAAAGTCTAGTCCTGTTTTTCTGACTCTTGAAACATGGAGAGAGACTGCCATTTGCATTGTATGAGTGCATGCTAGTGCATGCATGTGTGTGTGTGTGTGTGTGTGTGTGTGTGTGTGTGTGTGCGCGCACATAAGTTCCAAGCCCACAACAAGGTCTCAGTTCGGATTTCCTGGCTTGTTGCAAGCCCAGTAGTGTCAGTGGATGCATGAAGTTGCTTAAGTATTCTGGGCAACAGGAATGAGCAGCTGTTTGGAAGCAGTTTTGGTTCCCTTTTTTCAGCCTCCTCCTACCCTCGCCCAATAGCCGCCTCTCCCTAAAGAATCAAGATAGTCAAGAGAGAGCTATTGCTCCAGCTGGAAAGGTGGCACCTGGGCTGAGCCAGGGATGGATAATGGGAACAAGGGGCTTTCAGTGAGATCACAGGCCAGAGGATCTGGCAGTGGCTCATGCCCATTCCAAAGCTGGGAGGCCCCGCCCCCTAGCTGCATGAGCTTTGAGCCACTGTGGATAAGTTCTAAAAGTGAGCAATGAACAGGTTAGCGCTTCTAAATTGACAGCCAGCTTACAGCAATATAAACAAGAGAGCCATGAGAGCCAGAGGGCATCCATTAGATTCCAAATCTCATTAGCCCTCTGTGTGCTCTTTCCTCCCGGCATGTGTTAGGGCAAAGGTCTAAGACCATCTCAGAAACTGAAAGAAAATTCCACTGCCTCCTTGACCCTTACCTCCTCTAGACATATCAGCAAAAGTAGAGGCCAGGAGCCAGGGGTGAGTTCCCACTCTCCATCTGCATGTTCTAATTATGATAGCCAGTGCATACAGCTCACTTGCTCTCTCCACTTCAATTTCCCCACCTCTGTGGCAGCCTCCTGAGGATTAAGCAAGCCAATGCGGTCTTCAGATTGCAGCCCTGTGGGTCCAGTTCCCCCGCCCTTCCACAGGAAAGCCTGGGCAATCCATGCTGCTGTGTGCCGAGTCTTCAGGCCAGCATCCTTCCTCTCACTGGTAACCCCAAATTTTCCAAGGCTCCAGAGCAGCCAGCTCTCCCTCACCTGTCAGGTCCTTCCCTGCGCATCTAACCTGAGAGTCTGCGCAGCTCCCCCTCACCACAAGGGGGCGAGATAGGGCAGAATGAATATTTTTTTTCCTCCCTCCCTTTTTCCAAACTGTTCTGACCAACACTGAGGGTTGTTTACCCCTCTTCAGGGTCAGATGAACCAGCCCAACCCAATAGCATTCAAAGGCTTCAAGCCACGATTCCTGGGGTACTCAGCCCCCATGTGACTGAAAAGGCAAGTTTTAATTTTTTACTTTCATACAATGTCCATAAAAACAACCATGCAAATAAAGAACTGTGGTCAGAGGTGTGGCTTTCCTTGAGTGGCTTTCCTTCAGAGTGTACCAAGGGAGCAATCCTCTGCTAGTTCTCGACACACAAGTCTCCACAGAGCCTTCGGTATTCAGGTGGGATCTTAAGGGTGCATAGGAGTTCCTTGAAAGGACTACAGGAGAATTTCTAGGCAGGAATGGTTAATATGTATAAATATGATGGAGTGTACAAAGACCTGGATTAATAAGCCTGGGCTAGTGTGAAAGTGTACACTGGATCAGGTTTGTAAAGAAGGCTGAAGCCAAGAGGTGGTTGGGTATGTGGCTCCGTTGGTAGAGTGCTTGCCTTGCGTGCACAAAGCCCTGGGTTGATCCCAAGTACTACTATACTGAGCATGGTAGTGTATACCCATAGCCCCAGCAATGAGGAGGTGGAGCCAGGAAAACTGGAGTTCTAGGTCATCATTGGGCACACAGTGAGTTTAAGAGCGAAGGCCTGACCTGGAGAAAGGACACGCGGTTGGAGCTTTGCAGAATCCAACAGTGAATCCCTGGACCAGAAATGACTCGACCAGGGGTAGGAAGAGGCAGACTTAGTGGTGCATCTTAAAAAGGCCACCAATGAGACACAGCCACTGCCTTATCTATTGCACCACGGTGTCTCCTTGCTTTTAACTAACCGTGATCTAGCTCACAGACCAGAATCCAGATCTGGAATGGCAAACAAGATTCTTTTGATCCTGGTTTAAGTAAAATTGGCTTGTAGCAAAGGCAATATGATCTTTAAAATAATAATTGTAGTGGGTAGCCATTCCAGCTTTGGTCTGGAAGTTCCAACCCCCATTGAGGCTTCGGTAACTATCACAACTACAAGGCAGGGCCAAGGGAGGGCCCTGAAGACCCGAGATCGGTGCACCGCCCTCTCTTCCTGCTTGGACGCTGGACGCTAGAGGTAGACCGAGGAGGGTTCTCCAGAGAACACCGCCGGACTGCGCTGCGTCTTTCACAGAACCAGCAACCTACCTATCCCTTCATTTGTAAGTTACACCATTAAATAAATCTCCCTTTTAACTACGTGGAGTGGCCTTAATAATTTCACCAATAAATAATAATAATAATAATTATTATTGTAATAAAGACTCCCGGTCTGTAAATACTGTCGATGCTTTCCCTTTCTAAAGATGTTTGAACTTAATTAACAATGTCCAATTTTCACAAAGATGGGGGATGCCTCCTCAAAATCTGTTGAAGCTTGGTTTTAGTTACACAGCTATTAGATGACTATGGAAGAGTCCAGTGTCAGCCGGGCGGTGGTGGCGCACACCTTTAATCCCAGCACTCAGGAGGCAGAGCCAGGCGGATCTCTGTGAGTTTGAAGCCAGCCTGGTCTCCAAAGTGAGTTCCAGGGAAGGCGCAAAGCTACACAGAGAAACCCTGTCTCGAAAAACCAAAAAAAAAAAAAAAAAAAAAGTCCAGTGTCTCAGAAGCGAGACTTACTTGTTTCAATTTGTGTTTATTAGCCAGGAACAGACAATGGTTAAGGATTTAAAAAAAAAAAGTGTCTGCATTTTTCTTGCTAATACCAATTTAATTAGAATCACAGGTACACCCCACCTCCATCCCCACCCCAGAAACACACACATGCACTGAAAGGTGCTGCCCTTTACTGAAACACAGTTTAGTGTGATGTGTGTCAAGAATTAAAGAATATTTAACGCTTCTCAAAAAAGAAAATGAGGGGGGGGGGCGGCTGGGAGGACACTTTTGAGAGGGTTTCCTGCACGTGGGAAAGGAGAGTAGTGTAGCAATGAGCATCCCAGGGGCTCCCAGAATCCCATCTTCCAGCAGACTCCTGAAGAGAGGAGGTAACATTTCATTTTTCTGGGTCATTTAAGTCTGAAATGGAAAACCCATCATCTGCCATGGCAACGCTCAAAACTTACAGGTCCTAGAAGCTCCTTCCCCTTTAAAATTCACTGAGAAACATAAGATTTCAATGTGTCGGTTTTCACTTACCTACATTAAATGCCAAGATGTGTGGTTTGTTTCTTTGTTTTGAAACAGAGTCCAGGCTGGCTTGGTTTTTAAATTTAATCTTTAAAATTTAAAAATATCTTTTAATAAAAAATTCTGAAAGTATCTTTTAATAAAAAGTAATGATTTTTGCAGGGGCTAGAGAGATGCCTCAGTGGTTAAGAGTGCATACTACTCGTACAGAGGACCCAAGATTGGTTCCCAGGACCCATTTGGCGGCTCACAACTGCTGTGACTCTAGTTCCAAGATCCCACACTTGTGGCTGTCTCAAGCACCTTGGGCTCAGCAGCAAGCTATCCTGCCACCCGACATCGCTCTTCCGGTTCTGTGCACAGCGGTCTGCAAAGCCACCAGAGGAAATGCAGTGAAGAGGAAGGCAGGGTCCCAGTTCACCTGGTGGCCTCTGAGCAGCACTGGGACAGGACACTGGTGGCACTGCTCAGCAAGAGCTCCTACTGTGAGACTGGCTAGCTCCTCTTGGAACCAGCAAGTGTCTGAGCCTTAGTGCCAGTTCAACAGGCTGATTCCTCAGACCCTGCTCTTCCAACTCCTTAGTTCCTTTTAGAGCTTAGGTAGAAAAGGCAAGGAGCCCAAGGCCACAGCAAAAGCAAAAGCTGCCATACCTGACATTGTCATTCAGGATTGTATGAAGTCTCCTTCTATCTAGTCCTTGGCTGACTTTGGTCACTACTCAGATGAAAGGCATAGCATGAACTCCATGGCACTACCCAGGCCTCCCTCTCCCATTACTGCATATTAATGAGCTGAGCAATAAAGCTTTGGAGTCAGGGTTTCTCTTCTATGGCAGGCACTGAGTGGTTGTGGGGAGGTAAGGGCCCTGGTGGAGACTTTAAGAGGGTCAAGGAAGAGCTCCCTAAAGGGGCCACTTTACATATTTAGTTATAAGGAGGTGGGAACCATTCTGAATCAAAGTGACTGACTACAAGCCAAGGCAGAGGAGAGACAGAGAGTAAGATTCTGGGGACCACCATGAGCAGTTTATTGGGGGGGGCTGCACATTCTCTCCATCTCCCTCACTACCCACAACACCCATGGGTTCCAACACCGTGGAGGAGGTAACCTAGATGGTACACAATTGCAACAGGTCAAGCAAGGTCTTCCCTGTCTCCTGCAGGGAGCCCCACTGTTAGAAAGCAAGATTAGATGACCTAAATGCATCCACCTTCTTCTTCAATTGAAATAGGAATGTGGCAGGTGTTTCTGCTCACGCCTGTCATCACAGCACTCAGGAGGCCAGGACAGGATTGCTGTGAATGTGAAGTTAGCCTGGGCTACAGAGTAAGATGGTCTCAAACAAAAAAAAAAAGAGAGAGAGAGAGAGAGATAATAAATATGAATGTACTGGCCAATCAAAGGGGCAGAATGACAGCTGAATGCCTAAGAATGGCACCAAGGGGAGCTGAAAATTCTATTAAAAACAGTGGTGGACCATTACCTCACTATCCAAGGAATTCAAAACACACAAAGAAGCTGGATTCAACCTTGTGGTATTAGATTAGAACGGCACCAAACACTGCTATTGATGTTTATAGACATACTTCACACACAGGCAGTTACTGTGTGAACACAAGGATGTCTCAGCAGAAGGCTGCAGTAACCACACATAAAGCAAACTTTTGTTTCTAAGGAGACTCTCTAGCAAAGGGAATAAGCTCCTGGGGAAAGGGCTGAGTTCAGGGCTCTGATGCAAATGCCTGGAATTTACAGCTGTGGCAGAAAGTGAGGAACTAGTCAGAGTGGCTAGGACAGGGCATGACACAGAAGCCAGCTTTAAGACACACCATGCCTGAGCCAGACAAGTCCAGCCCTGATATAAGGAGTAACAATTATGTACTACGAGTAAAACAGGCCAAGCGCTGAGAAATAGAGATCAACGGGAGTAGGGGATATGCAAGAAAGCAGGACACTAACCACTAACAAACGTACTAGGTTTGAAAGTCACCAATGACAACCATTACAGTAATTAATGATCCTGAAGTATCAGTAGATTCTAAAACTAGTGGATGACAAACAAGGTATCTATAAAAGGTTGGCATGCCCCCTCCAACTTCTTTTAACTCTGACACGGGGTAGCTTTCCAGGGGAGAAGCCTGGCGGGGCCACCTCCTTCAAGCAAAGAAGCATCAAGAGAGACAAACTGGTTACTTCACAGCGGCACTCCTGGCTTTCCTCCTACAGGTGTACCCCCTGAGTCTAGTGATGAGTGACATTTTATGGCAGCTGCCTTGGAATATGAAGCATTGAAGTTGAAGATCAAGGAAGAAAGACTGCATTGAATGAGACAAACTAAAAGCAGCTTGTTAACTGCCTGGGACTCCGGCTATAGTGGACATTACTGGGATAGTAAAACTGAAAAGGGTTCTCTGAGGTAGACATGTGGTTACGAGAGTTCTTTGTTCAATTCCAATTTTTCTGCAAATTAAATGTTAATTGATGTATTATGTATCATTTAATCATATATATAGACAGATAGATATATATTGTGCACCCCAATAAAGCTTACCTGGGGATCAAAGAACAGAACAAGCCACTAAATTAAACACAGAGGTCAGGCAGTGGTGGCACACACCTTTAATCCTATCACTTGGGAAGCAGAGATCCATCTGGATCTCTGTGAGTTCAAAGCCACACTGGGCTACAAGAGAAGAACCAGAACCAGGCAATGGTGACACGTGCCTTTAATTCCAGGAAGTAATATGGCAGGACACAGAAGGCATGAAGAAACAGAAATTCACTCTTGAGGCTGAGGATTTCGTAGAGGTAAGCTAATGGCTGGTTTTTCTGCTTCTCTGATCTTGCAGCTTTCACCCCAATATCTAGCTCTGGGTTTTTTATTATAAGACCTTTTAAGATTCATGTTACACACACACACATACACACACACGGTACCTCATTAAACAATGGTGTAAAATCATGAAAGCCACTTTGACTTGCAACAGTTAAGAACGAGTAGGAGTCACTGTGCATGGTGGCACACACCTTTAATCCAAGCACTGGGGAAACAAAGGCAGGCGGATCTCTGTGAGTTTGAGGCCAGACTGATTTCTATAGGACAGCCAGAACTACATAGTAAGATTTGTTTCAAAAAATGTAAGTGAAATTTTAATGACTAATTAAGTAAATTTTAATTTCCTTAGAGCTGGAGGCAGTGTATTAGCCAAAATGATCAAACAAATCTAAAATTGACCAAAAAGAAATCTAGAAAGAAAACCCCTGAAACTGTTCACATGACCTCTTCCAAGGATGATGTTCAGAGGCACTCAGTATGGTCCATCATTTGACATTCCATCATAGGCTTTCCCACAACACAGTCTCCAACAAAACTAGGCTGTCTGGAACCCCTGGCAACAGAAAGGTTGGGAAAGCACCTAAATCTGTATGCTGTGTGTGCCCAAGCAGACTTCGAGAGGTTCCAGCTGTGAGACTGAATACCCTAATGAGATTGTCTAGGATGAAGAAGCATGTCAACAGGGCCTACGGTGGGTCCATGTGTGCCAAGTGTGTCCGTGACAGGATCAAGCGGGCTTTCCTTATTGAAGAGAGAATTGTTGTCAAGGTGTTGAAGGCACAACAGAGACAGAAAGTGAAATAAATATGCATCTTTTTAAAGTAATAAAAGTCAAGGCTTTGTATGTAAAAAAAAAAAAACAAAACAAAAACCTACAAATGAAATGCTGAAAAGCTACCCAGGCTCACAAAAGAACTGAATACAGTACTCCACATCTAAGTCAGTCTAAGGCACTATTTCACCAGTAAACATTTGCCCCAGTTTTGAGGTGATGCACCAAGTGCTGCAATGTGAACACAGCTTCTGTAACTGTACACCTGAACACCTTAAAAGCAGTTTTCAGAGCCAGGTGGTCGGGGCAGACACCTTTAATCCCAGCACTCAGGAGGCAGAGGCAGGGGCCTCTCTGAGTCCGAGGCCAGTTCTGGTCTACAGAGTGAATTCCAGGACATCCAAGGCTACACAAACCCTGTCTCCAAAAAAAAAGGAAAGGGGGGGGGGTGGGAAGCAGTTTTTAAATAATTTTGGAATTTGAAATTGGAGTGAAAGCTGTTAATAACGAAATCGAGCATCTGGCTCAGGCATTGTTTTACTGTAGCGATTCAGTTCTAAGGACCCATGTAAGTATGGAGGGCTAGCAACAGTAAGCAGTCTGCGGTGGCTAGTTACAATATCAACATAGGTATGGCCCAGCTAGGGGATACTCGGAGTTACCAAAGTGCTGTCTGGATGTGTCTAAGGGCCTAAGACAGTGGTTCTCAACCTTTCTAATGCTGCGACCCTTTAATACAGTTCTTCATGTGGTGATGACCTCCCGCCATAAAATTATTTTTGTTGCTATTTCATAACTGGAATTCTGGTACTGTTATAAATCATAATGTAAGTATCCGAGATGCAGGACATTTGATATGTGACCCCCATGAAAGGGTTGATTAACTCCCACAGGTTGAGAGCCACTGGTCAAGGCAATCAGAATTTGAAATCTGTGGATTTAGGAATAAAGCTCTCACCATATCATCCAATATGTTTTTGTTTTTTCTTTAATTTCAGGAGGTGCTTAGATAGCCCAGGCTGGCCTTGGATTTACTGTGCACCCAAGGCTGGTCTTGAACCCTTGATCCTTCTGCCAACACATCCTAACTGCTAGGATTACAAGGTGTGCAACATGACCTCTCCCTGAGGCTGACTAGAAGACAGGCAGGTATATAATCTGCTTTCTGGAGCTGGATCAACTGTCCCCAGCTCTTCACTATCAGCACTGTCCATTGTGGTGCCTTGTGTACCAGCAAAATCCCCCTCCAACACACCAGCCTTCTCAGGTCTAGCCTTCGACTGAATCATCACCTGCTTTCCCAGTTCTCCAGCCTGCAGAATTCCTCATACCCATCTCTCTCAACCTATCTTATTGGTCCCATGTTTCTGGAGAACACTGATTTACACAAATCCTCTTAAGAGCTAAGGAGAAATAAGGGTGGAGTTTCCTGCCAGGTGGTGGTGGTGCCTTTAATCCCAGCACTTGGGAGGCAAAGCCAGGTGGATCGAGTTCGAGGCCAGCCTCGTCTACAGAGCAAGATCCAGGACAGGCATCAAAACAACACAGAGAAGCCCTGTCTAGAAGAAAACAAAAAACAAACAAACAAACAAAAAAGAGTGGAGTTTCCCAATTTTTACACCATGGCAAACATGACAGTTGGTCCTCCCAAGTCCACAAGTATTCACATCCACACACTCAACTTAGAGTTGTGTCACACACCTGGAATTCCAGGACTTCTGAGCGGCTGAGGCCAGAATAGAGATAAAGCCAGGCCAGACTACATGTCAAGTAACAGTCTGGCCAGAGCCACATAGTGAAGTGCAGACTCATTCCTCATGCCCATCTGAAGCTGCACCCGTGCTGACCGTGTACATTTTGTCTCACCTAAAGCAGCTTAAGTACTTAAAAATCATTGCACTGGGTACTGCCAGCCATCTGCAGATCAAGCATGGGAATTGAACAGTTTATACACACAGACATTTTATGAGGAGCTTGGGCATCTGGAGACTTTGGGATCCTTGGAGTAGAGAGTTCCTAGAAGCAACTTCCCATGAGTATCAAGGAAAGAATTGTGCAACATACATGGAAATGCTATCCATCAAATACCCAAGGAAGGCAGCTCTGAAAACAAAGCCATTTAAAAGCAGTAAGAACAGGAAACAGCTTGACTGAGGCAGGAGGCACAAGTCTGGATGACAGCTTTTTAGTCTGTTCCTGGAGGATGAGTTAGGATGGCAAAGACCACACTATACACTGGTCTCGGCCACTGTGCAGTGAGAACATAATCTGAGTCCACAACTATGCAAACGAACCATGCTGATAGGGAAGGCTCTCTGTAATAGACTCGTGAGCCTCCTTGCAGGTCCACTACTGCCAGTGCTTTTCCCTTACAAGTCCAAGCCTCTGTCTGCCCTCTGCCTCATCATTGCCCTTACCATTTCCTCTGCAAACTAGTCCTGGAAAAGACCCTGAAGTATGGATCAGTAAGACTGCGCTCCTCTTTCCTCTCATCCTGTACCAAGATCCCAGGCCTCTGACTCCCAGATGCACCCACGAACTTCATTCATTATGCCAGTGTGCTCGGGACTAATTCTCATTATCCTACTCCAAGAACAAGAACTATGTAGCAATTCAAAGCAGCCTGAGGCCAGAAGGCTAGCCACAATGGGCACAAGCTGATCCCAGTGGAGAGGCCAAGGATTTAGAAGGAGCTTGTGATGTCCACATGACAACCAAACTAAGTGAAGACCTGAAGTCATGCATCCCAGCACAGCAAGGTAGAAACCACCACAATTTAACAAACGAGCTCAGCCAGAGAACAGGGGAGGCTGAACATTTTCTGTAGCAAGCCAGGAGCTATTTTTAGGCTTTGTAAGCTTTCAGTTTGTTCCAACCCACAGCAAACTTCACCAGCACAAACACAACTACTAAATGTGCACAGGTGAGCATAAGTAAAACTAGAGCAACGATGAAATGGGAACATTTTCACCCCATAGAACTATATTTTTAAATTGTTTAAAAGGTTACACAGAGAAACCCTGTCTCAAAAAAAAAAAAAAAAAACCAACAAAATGTGAAGACCATTTGTAGCCTCTGATTTAGAACACACCAAAAAGATGAAGCCAGGAAGTGCTCACCCCTTTCTTCAGAAAGCAACCACTGCTTGCCCTCTGGTCTCTCTGTTATACCACCCTTAGGCTGTGTACTGGAACAGAGAGGAAATGGTAATTCTATGCCATCTGTTAGTTTCGTGCCTTCAGGAACCTTCAGTTACAGCCCGTTAGGTATCCCAATGCTGTGTACACGTGTTGGCTGAGAACCAGGACCCTGCCACTAGCCTCCTAAATACAATTCCTGATGAGAACATACCGGTGATGGAAGCAACGTCACTTCTCATCAATGCTTATATACAAGAATCTTAAAAAATGAGAAATGCCATGTCAGATGTGTTGAAAATACTTCATCATCAATTCCCCTAGAGTCCTAGCTAGCTAGTACAGGGAACACACACAGTACAGGGCAGAACATTTCAGTACTTTAAACAATGAAACAAAATATTTGACTAGAAGATTGTAAAATAACTTTATAAAGTGAGGCTTCCTCCTATTTTCTACTGAGCAGCTAAACAATACAATATACTAAAGATGCTAAGTATATCTCAAACGCAAGATTCAAAAGTCCAATAGTCATTGCCATTAAGAGATTTGCCCAAAACTACCCGTAATTTAACAGAAACATTAACAGGCTCAAAAGCCCACTTCACTCATGTATGGTGTTTTGGCCGAGGAAGAAATGGTCACCATGGCCCAAGCTGTCCTCTGGAAATCATTACTCCTACTATTTGCAGTTTTGTGTCCAAAGACAGAAGTTCCACACCAGCAAATTTTGCTGTCACTTTCCAGAGAGAAGCAGCAGCTGCTATTTTTGTGAGCTCCAGGTGTCCAGTCTTATGTTAACATCCTGAGCAGTAAAGGAACAGGCAGAATGTCATTGAAACAAATGGAAGCACTCCCCCTATCCCACTGGAAATGCATCCCTCTTCTTCCCCAACCCACTCTGCTCTGCCTTGAAACAAGAATGCATTTACCAACTCTGTTTCATTCTGAGACATCATGAATGGTACACTGGAAAACACACGGGCAGTACACCATTCAACAGTCTACCACATTTATGGAATAAATATATGAAAATTAAACATGGTATATGGTGAAGGCAAATCATGGTTTCATTTATTTTCACGAAACAGGTTGTGAGCGCATGACGAGCAAGCTTTAAGAGTCACCACCAAGTGGTATTGAGCACAGTGCAGGAGACTGGGCAAGGGGTCTGCAAAGCCATCTTTTTCACATGGAATGAGATTGGGGAGACATTACTTCTTTCAATACTTTGTTTATATTCAGGAAAAGAAGATTTGACAAATTCAACAAGATGGCACGAGGCCCCTCTTACCATCAAACAGCAATACTAATGAGGGAGTTTCCAAAGAAAACCTGAGAGGAGCAAATTCCAAATAAAAGTCAACACTGTGATTGAGATTTTTCTTTTAATATGCCACGAGATATCTTGATTGTATATTTTCCAAAGTACTTTCCAGCCACATCTCCCGACCATACAAAAGTTTTCTCCCATCTTTAAATGCAGTAAAAGATGCTGGATTATTGTGCCCCACCCACCTCCTCTTTGAAAGCAATGTAATACTAATGGATTTAATGGTAATACATTCTTATCTAATGAAGACATCCACAAGTATCAGAAACCCAATTTTGAAAGATTTGCATTAATTTTGAACTGAATCAGTATTTTGTGGCTTTTGTAAAGGCAGCAGTTTGACTCATGACCTGCTGACAAACGCATTTCTACTGAGAAAAGGGAAGGGTAAGGAGACTGAATGCTGCATTTCTTCATTGGCCCCAAAAGTGCTAATTTCACAAAGGGATACATCAAAAGCAAACATGCAATGGTTGTTTTAAACTTTTTACTGCAATACAACAATGAAGTAAACAGTAATTAGACACCTACCAATTTCCCCCAACAAACAAAGAATGTAAACAGGAAAATAACTCTGCCTATATGTGTACAGCTTCTCAAATCATGTTAGAGGGTCTCACATTCAATAATCAGGTAATTTTAAAATAGCAGTAATTATTTTAAGAAAAGTCCCCTTTCTACCCTCCCCACCCCAAGGACTGAACATGAAGAACGGGCTTCCTTTCGCATCAATTTCATATCAACGTGAAGCAGCAACAATGACCATCAATAATTTGGCATTTCTGTTTACAGGTGCTCCAATTTCTTTTTCCAATTTCAAAAAGCCATTATCCAGTGTTGCCATAAAACAGACCTGTAGATTCTAGGTAGCAAAGATTCTTTCAGAAACCAATGTTAAGTCAAAGAAAAGAGAAAGCAGGGCATCACACTAAATTTCTGGATCTAATACACTAGAGGAATGAAACCCAGGAAATGTTATCTACTGCTTAGAAGAATAAAGACCTGCAAAGGCGGATGTTTGGTTGTATAGTATTTTACACTGTGTGGATCTGCAGCATCTGCTAATTGAAGCAGACATGCATGGTATGTATCCCTGCCCTATGTCCTAGCTCCCTCCCTCCCACCCCCACCAACCTACTACCATATACCAAATATTGTGGATATGAGCCCAAGTCACCCCAGACAATCCAGTGAACAAAGTTAGTGTAATGCACTGGTGTGAGTGTGAGATACAAAAGAGTCCCTTCAGTCTTCATCAAAGTTCTGCTGTAGAAGAAAGTTGGCAGCCAAATTCTCATTCTTCTCACAAGCAAAATATGCTTGAATCACAAGTCCTTCAGGAAATCCTAGTGCCTTTAACTGGAAGAAAAGGAAGCAATTAAACTCAACTCATCAATTATGGTCCATCTAGTTTGCTTTCTATTCTAGGGAATGCAGCATCGCCACTGAACACCTTAAACAGTACCACAGAAAATGCTCCTGAATATTACACAAGGTCAGCCCCACTTGAATCTGGATTCACTGTTCAACACTCAGAGGGCAGAGAGAACATTTAACACCTAGATTTAATTTTTTAATTTTGTTCCAGTAAGGAGATTAAATTAACAGGTACTATGTTAAACACCTTCTGGTACCTTCACTAAAAAACAGTAGGTACTGTCCTCCTGATTTAAAAGTAAATGACCACATAGAAACCTGAGCATCGAATGGTTTCAGTAAGGGAAGGGTTGAGAAAGGGGAAAGAACACAAAAGACCTTAACTTGCACACCAACTTTTTGTAAAAGAGAATGTTTTCATTCCTTAACACAGCTTGTATCTTTAAACACTTTATACTAAAAAAGTGGGTGACCAATTACAGTACCACTGTATGATGTTATTTTGCAATAAAGACACACAGTACTTTCCATTCATGGGTACTTCAGTTTGTAGCATATTTGAAACACTGATTTCAGCTACTTAATCTCATTTATAAACGCTTACTAAACTTACCTGAGATCCAATACTCGTTGCTTTTAAAGAATTTAAACACTCAAGTCAAATAACAGCTTCTATTTTTTTTATGAACTATTACTACTTCCTTGTCAGCTGAATACCTTCCTTAACTGTCTCAATAACTTTCTATTACACACTACTTAAAAGATGACCATTAAGAACTGATAAGCTGGGCGGTGGTGGCGCACGCCTTTAATCCCAGCACTTGGAAGGCAGAGCCAGGTGAATCTCTGTGAGTTCGAGGCCAGCCTGGGCTACCAAGTGAGTTCCAGAAAAGGCGCAAAGCTACACAGAGAAACCCTGTCTCGGGGGGAAAAAAAAAAGAACTGACAAAAAAAAAAAAAAAAAAAAAAAAAAACAACAAAAACAAAAAGCCCAAACCAACACAATAATTGATTTATAAATCAGAGTAGGAAAAAACTAAAAATATGAACTTGTTATCTATGTTGTATCCAAACTAAAACTAGGTTAGTTGAAGTAACAGATCAAGACACAGGGGACAATCCAACTATACACTCCAGTGTGACATACTTAGACTCAAAGACAGAAAGATGTTAAAAATGTAAGAATAGAGACATCATGCAAACAATAACCAAAAGACAGCTAGAGTAGCTGTAGTTACTAGACAAAATTGTTACCAGAGATGAGGGACGGTTTTATGACTTAAAAGGGGGCCAAGAAGACAGTATAAACATATGTACACAAAACAAAAAGAAATAACACTAGGGAGAAAAATCTTCATTTGAGCTGTACCTGGAGCCTTCAATGCTACCACTACCAGTAACAGGATACACTCAGAGGAATTAACCAGCACTATAAGGCACCTAGCCTCAACAGCAGAATGTTTAATAAGAGCATATTACAGTCTCAAATATGCACAGAATGTGCTTCAGAAAGAACGGCCCTAAAACAGGACTCAGTAAGTTTAAAGAACTGAGGTTATGCAAACTAATTTCTGTGACTGTGATGGCGTGGTGCTTACAGTAGTGCTTAGGCCAAGAGCGCTATACAATTTGTATTAAGACAGACAGACCTGGCCAGGGGTATGATTCAGTGCTCTAGAATGTATGAGGCCTTGGGTTCAATCCCTAGTGCCACCCACTAAGAGAGACAGAGAGAGAGGGAGGGGGAGAGAGAGAGGGAGGGGGAGGGAGC
>CABHPP010129321.1:0-15315 GCA_902168425.1 Peromyscus attwateri
TGGATCAAGAACAGAGAGGGAACATAAGGAATGTTCATGATAAATGAAGACCACATGAGAATAGGAAGAAGCAAAGTGCTGGAGAGGCCCACAGAAATCCACAAAGATGCCCCCACAATAAACTGCTGGCAATAGTCGAGAAATAGCCCGATTTGACCTACCCTGGTGATAAGATGGCCAAACACCCTAATTGTCGTGCTAGAAACCCCATCCAGTGACAGAGGGAACTAGATGCAGATATCCACGGTCAGGCCCTGGGTGGAGCTCCCAGGAGTCCAATTGGCAAGAAGGAGGAGGGTTTATGTGAGCAAGAGTTGTTGGGACCAGGGATGGATGGAATACAGGTGTCAAATGGCCAAACGAATGGAAACACATGAACTGTGAACCAATGGCTGAGGGGCCCCCAACTGGATCAGGCCCTTTGAATGGGTGAGACAGTTGATTGGCTTGATCTGTTTAAGAGGCATACAGGCAGTTGGACCGGGCCCTGTGCTCAGTACATGAATTGACTGTTTGAAACCTGGGTCTTAGTAGAGACCCTAGGCTCAGCCTGGGAGGAGGGGACTAGACCTGCCTGGGCTGAGTCCACCAGGTCGATCTCAATCCTCGGGGGAGTCTTTGCCCTTGAGGAGATGGAAGTGGGGGGCGGGCCGGGGGGGAGGGGGGCGGGATGGGAGGAGGGAGAAAGGGGGAATTTATGGCTGATATGTAAAGTTGAATTATATTGTAAAATAAAATAAATAAATAAATAAATAAATAAATAAATAAATAAAGAAAGAAAACAAGGCAGTGTAAAAACAATGTAATAATTCAGTTATACATTTTGATGAACATCCTGAGATTCCTGAGAGTCGATCCCCTCTCTCATGGTTGACCAGTATTTAAAGCCTGTCACATGCCAGGCAGTGTGCTTGACGTCTCTGTAAGCTGATATTCAATCCTCTTAAAAGCACAGTATAGATATCATTATCTTTGCTACTAACTACTGCACAGGTAGAAGACTGCCACTGTTGAGATGGTAATTTTTTTCTCCCTTTGGATTTAGTGTTTTGGGTTCTTTCACCGAACTCAGTTCTTGGGTCACAAGCATAACTATCACTAGAAAAATACTACATTTTTAAAGGCTACCTCGTTTTCCATAAATGCCAAAATATATTCATTCATACATTCCCCCATTTGGTTCACTACATGTCTTTATGAACCACAAGAAACCACAGCTTGTACCTACAGAATTCATGCAGAGCCAAAATGATCTGTAACCACAGACAAAGCTCACAAAGCCAGCACAGAAGTCTTACCTAATGAGTGTTTGCCTCCTCCATCTCCAGGTACTGATGATGCTTGCCTTAATGTCATACTCAATTCTAGTGAGAATGCTCAAGCATGTTTTTCTTTTCTCCTTTTAATGGCCTTATTGGGGAGTCAAATATCTTTATTATTTAAAGTCACCTAAGTGGCACATTGCATCACAATTTTAGAAATGTGTATTTTAATAATGCCTTTGAAAATCCTAATTGGACGCTTACCATTGATTTCTATCAGAGGGGTTTCTTGGCTGTATGAGAATTATTTTGATATTTGTTTTGTAATTTATTTGGCCACTATTAAATTCTGTATTGAAATTTCATAACGGATTACAAAAGATAATTTCTTAAGGTGCCTTACAAAACCAGAGTATTTGGAAACTAATATTCTCTAGCTAAATCTTTTTAAACTTGTCTGTTATATTTATGAAATTATGAGTGTGCATGTGTGTGTATGTTGAAGAGGTGCTCAATTGGGATGGAGGAGGAGGCCAGAGGTCCATGTCTGGTGGTGTCTTCCTTTATTGCTCTCCATCTTAATTTTGTGACAGGGTTTCTTTTTAAAAAAAAATATTCATTTTACATACCAACCACAGATCCCCCCCATCCCTCCTCTTGCTCCCCCGACCCCCGTCTAACCACCCTCCCACCTACCCCTCATCCCCTCCTCCAAAAGGGTAAGTTCTCCCATGAGGGGGCAGTAAAGCCTGGTACATTCAGTTGTGGCAGGTCCATGGCCCTCTCCTCCTCCCCACCTCAAGGGTGAGCAAGGTCCAACCATAGGTAATGGGATCCAGAAAGCCAGCTCATGCACCAGGGATAGATCCTGATCCCACTGCCAGGGGCCCCTCAAACAGACCCAGCTACACAACTGTCTCCCGTATGCAGAAGGTCTAGTCTGGTCCCATGCAGGCTCCATAGCTGTCAGTCAAAAGTTCACAAGTTCCTATGAGCTTGGTTCAGTTGTCCCTGTAGATTTTCCTTTCATGCTCTTGATCCTGCCCCCCCTGCTCATATAATCCCTCCTCCCTCTCTTCGATTGGACTCTTGGAGCTCGGCCTGGTGCTTGTTTGTGGGTCTCTGCATCTGCTTCCATCAGTTACTGGATGAAGGCTCTATGGTGACAATTAGGGTATTCACCAATCTGATTACCAGGGTAGGCCAGTTCTGGCATCCTCAACCACTGTTGCTAGTAGTCTAATCTGGGGTCCTTCTTGTGGATTCCTGGGAATTTTCCTAGCACCAGGTTTCTCCCTAACCCCATAATGTCTCCCTCTATCATGGTATCTCTTTCGTTGCTCTCACACTCCCTCCCTTTCCCAGCTTACTGAACCTTGAACTAACTGTTTCAGCTGAACTAGCTGACCAGCACATGCTGGGCTCCACCTGCCTATACCTTTCAACGGCAGCATTACAAATGTGCTTGGTCATGCCCAGTTTATACATGCATTCTGAATTTCCAAACTCAAGTGCTCCTGATTGTACAGCTAGCATTTTACCCACTGAGTTCTGTCTTTAAACCAAAACTATTTTAATCTACTGAAAACATCATAGTCTTTTCTTAGAAACATTAGTATTTTGATTATTTTTACAGTTTAAGTTTGGTTCCCTAAATCTATATTGATGAAATCTAAAGTTTATCCAATTCATGTACAAAGGACAATGAAAATAATAGGGAACAATTTCAGCGTATTACAGAGAGTCATCTCTAATGAAAATTAGGCCATGTGGAAGTCTCAGTATAACAGAATGTGACATTCTGTTTAAAGGTATAATGTAATTGGACCAATTAAAATTCCAAATAAAAATTATATTGTAACAGTGTCATGCCTTTAGCTTTCTCATACAAAAATAATAAATGTAAACAAAGCTTGCAACCTGTGTGATGACTCAAAATTCTAATCCCAGAACTTGGGAGGCTGAGCCAGGGAAACTGCTTTGAGTTCAAGATTAGCCTGGGCTACATAATGAGCTCCAGAAAAGCCTGAGATATAGCATTGTACTGTCTCAAAAAAAAAAAAATAATAGAGCTTAAGTATATGTGTAGCTATATGTTAAATTTAAAGATATGTACCCAAAATATTTTAACTAAGTGTTAAAAGATTTGATTCATTAGAGTAAGGTAATATAATTTAGTTTTTACCACATTTGGGTTTACTTACTTCTTTGGAAATAATCCAAATAAAACTCTGAAAACTCCCTTTACAAATGACCCAATAAAAGAAAATTGCCAATTTTAACCATTTATGACCCTGCAAATGTTAATATATCACAGAGAAAATAACAATAAGACAAAAATTTCAGTTTTTATATTGAAAAAGAAAGACATGAGTTAAATATTTCCTTTTCCATCAAAGTGCCATGAACTTGAAAGAATCTGCAAAGTGGAAACAGGTGTAGTCAACTGTTAGAGTATTTTTAAAATTGTTTGACACGTTATAATAGTGTGATCCCAAACTGAAACCTGACATTACATAAGCATTGGAAGATCATAAATCACTTTCGACAGCATGCTGTGGTCTCAGTTCTCCTACAGTGGAAGCATTCTGTAACTGTGATATCATTCCTAGTAGCACAACAGAAATACGAAGCTTAAATATAAAATAGAAATTTAACTTTCTTCCTCTGTGTTCAGAGCTACATGTATTACTATGATATTTGCAAGATAATTTAAGATTGCTTTCTGTTTGAGACATTCGGAGATTTTAACAAAAGGACAGAGTTTTGAACATTGATTTACAATGAACTTCACATGGCCACATTTACAGTTGATTGAGATGCACAGTGGAAATTACAAAGAAAGTATTTCCAGTTAATACAGAAAGTTTTGTATTAATTTTGTTTGTAAATAATAAGGAAAGTTTCACAGAAGTAACAATACTACCACTCTATAGGATGACGTTTCCCCCTACCGAGTATTATAATTTTGTGTGTATGTGAGAAAAAAAATCTCCTAATACCTTTATTTAATGCCCCCTCCCCTTAAAAGTATGAGTATGGAACAGTCCCGACCAGTAGAGCACAGCACTGGTGCCTTCCATTACCCTCTGCCCTGAAACTTTCACCCCAAGATAGTCTTTTCAAAATAAGCAACCTTGCTGAATGCCATCTCACCACATTTCTGAAACAGTTTTATTGGTTTGTAGTAACAAGAATAAATTTAACTTACGTCTATCAAAAGCAACAATTTTTTCATGAGCCATTTACATATATAATATATACATAATATTTAATCATTAAAAATATTCAATTAAACAATTTACTTTAGATCAAATATAAAGATATCTGGGGAAATGTGACCTTTGAGATATACATAATATAAAATTCCCAGAGAAATAATGCCAACAGTTTTAATATTCAAATCAATCTTCACCTGTTAGTTTTTCCTCCTTCTGTTCCTAACAGATGTAGTTCTGCATGTCTGCTCAGTCCCCTCACTTCTTTTCATTCCTAATTCCACTTTGGTCAGTTAAGTACATTACAGTAGAATAGAATAAAATTCAGTCACCCAGCTCTTCTTAACATTAAACTGTGCTTGCTTAATGCTCAATGGCAATAAACTTACAGTGTATATGTGTTATAACTTTCTTCCTCTATTGTCTACGTCTCTTCTTGTTAGGAACTTTCCAGGATCATAATGTACTTCCTAGATTTGAAAGTACCCAAACAGTATATAGTAGGAAGATATATAACACATGATCCTCTAAATGCATGCAACAACAGCTGAGACATAACGACCAATGAAGGCAAAGATGAAGGAAATATACAAATCATAAGCCTCAGGAAACACATAAATCTTTATGAAGTCTTATCGCAACTCAGACAGAACGTGATCCTTTCAAAAACCTGCCAGATGATGCCAGACAGAGTGCTCAGCATTAAGACTCAGGTGCTTTGAAGTTGGGATCTTTGAAGCTCTCTTTGAGGACTTGGAGCTAGGGTCAGCCCTCAAGCATGGCAAGCCAGGTATTAGTTCTATGTTGCCTTTCATGTCCCCTATATCATCCATTGTCTTGTCTTCTCTTTGATCCCAAAGCATGTCATTTTGTTCTCTATGTTAAGTAATTTGAAATTTTAAGCACTTTTGTGCAAAAAAATTGAAATGTATCAAAGACACCAAATATGGTGAAGCATGTTGGAGTTACATAGCCATAAGATCAGACTGAGAGCAATCATCCCAAACAAAGATAAGAACCCACTTCTTTTTTTAAACTTTTATGGAGGGGTTTTCTGCATATGAGTACAGGTGCCCCAAACAGGCCAGAGGAACTGAATACCTCTGCAGCTGGAATTGCAGGAAGCTATGAGCTGCCCATCTTTGGTTCTTGGAACCAAACTTGGGTCCTCTACAAGAGCAATATTCCCTTCTAACTGCTCAGCCATCTTTCCAGCCCCAGGATCTCACTTCTTAGTGTAAGCACAACGGCAATGAAATGTCTACTGGAGACGCAAATGAGAAGGCTCCTTTGGCAAACTTCCTGCCCTGAAAGAATGAGGATCTGAGTTCAGATCCCAAGTATTCACGTAAAAATCAAGTGTAGCAGTACTTGCCCATGATCCTGACACTGAGGAGATGAAGATGGGGAAGATGTGGGTGCTTGCTGGCCAGCCATCTAATTTATCTGATTGGTGAATTGCAGGCTCAGTAACACACTGTTTCTCAATAAAAACAATGGGGATAGTGATGAAGGGAAACACCTTATGTTGACCTCTAGCTTCCACATATGCATGTACCTGCCCACCCCCCCACACGCACATAAACTTATACACACACAGACACAGACAGATGATACACAGACAAACACACAGAGACACATTCTACCTGAGTTTTGGAGAGGGCAAGCATTAAAACCACTTTTTTTTTTTAAAGAATCTAAAATTTACTTGGTAAAATGATCAGAAATAGCAACATTTTCTTGCAACAAATTGTTACCAATATCTCTGTCTGTTGTGTTTGTGTTGCTCAAAAAAGGGGGATTTTAGCCAAAGTTGATTGCCCTCTGGTTAATTCATATCCAGACATTTATTCAAAAATTGGGTCAATTGGCTAAGCACTATTTTAGGTACTTACATATACCAGTAGAAAATATCAAGAATCTCTAAGAAATGTTTTGTGGCTCTCTTGCACCCGTCTCACAGCATCTTGAAGCTGCTTCTCAGGCACTGAGATGGAATTGTTCTAGGGTTATTGGGTAAATGAGAAGAAATCAGCTTTGGCTAGTGAAAAAAATCAGCAGTTAGTAAGTTAGCCTAGCTCTAGAAGTAAAATTTAAGATGATAATTAGGGATAAGAAAAAGATGAACCATATCAAATGCTCTTGATACATTTCATGGTTTGTAAAAAAAAAAAAAAAAAAAGCATATCCAAATCCTGCTGAAAACTGGACATATGGAAAGATACCTGGTGGTCACATTACCAACCAAAAAATGTTTTAAGCAAGATGACATGCCAGTAATGATAAAATTGTTTGCAGCATCAACCTGCTGTTTGTGAGATGGCAATTTTGATAGAGCTATCATGCCATGTACAGGAAAATTTTCTAACTGGATTGCAGTAGTCACATCTCCATTATATTGATGGTTACTGACTCTGAACCTGTCATTTCTAGCATCTTTCTGATACTATTGGCCTTGAATAGAAGACATTCTGCATTTAATGAAAGTCTTTAGCTCAGTCTTCATCCTCTGAAACCTTAGAGGGTCTTCCAACATGTGTTCAATAGCATATTTATGGCTGTGACTGATTTCAGAAAGCCGGTTGTATTTAACCCTCTCATTATTACCTTTGGGACCAGTATACAAATGCATAGTTTAAATTTTTCCCCCAATGCCAAAGCTAAAAGACCATAAAACTTTGGCACAATAAAGATGTCTGCCAAATGCCAATCAATCATTTTCCAAAGGGTCTTTGAGGAAGTTACAGATAAAAGCCCTCCCTAAGTGCATTCTATTAATACTGGAGTGTAGAAAAAAACTAAAGGCATTCTTAGACCACTGCAGACCATAAATTCATACTTGGAACAAAACAGCAGTGATTATCCCCACCTGACTCATCCTAAACCCAGGATACCCAGACAATATATTGTCAAACCAGCCAATAAAACATACGTTTTGTTTTTTAAGATTTTTCAATTGATTCTAATTATCTTTAAATTTTTTTTCTTTTTTTTATTAAGGAATTGTTTTATTCATTTTACATACTAATCACAGAGCCCCTTTCCTCCCTCCTCCTGCCCAACGCACTCCGCATTCTCTCCTCCAACAAGGCAAGGTCTCCCATGGGGAGTCCGCAGAGCCTGGTACATTCAGTAGAAGCAGAGAATTTTTAGGAAGCAGGGTCTTACACTGTAGCTCAGGCCGACCTGCAACTCACTGCCTGGATTCTAAGTGTGAGCCACATGCCCAGCAATCCTAATCATTAAGAAGCCCTTTAAAAAGTGAAAGTGTTTTAAGTTTTACCAAGAAATTAATTTTTAGTAAAATTATGATTATTTCTTCATAAAAATTCACAAATATAATGGCAAAAAGGACCTAAATTTTAATAAAATTAATATCATTCATTAAATATTTGGTATGAGACAGTCTTGTCCCAAATGCTTATTATACATATTTTAATCAATTTTAAATTATTATTTGATTTAGATGTGACTATAGTATCTATTCATAGGCAACAAGCTTGCTCACATCAGAAATAATGAGTTTAAGCCAACACTGTCTATTGAAAGCTATTGCAATATTTGTACCTGAAAAACATGGACATCAATTCTGACTTCACATTTAATTTTTGTATTGTCATTAGAAATTCAGTTACTGAGTCTTCAGTTCTTTATCTTTAAAATGGTACTATATATTTTAAAGTGCATTATATTGGAAAAACTGTGTAATGTAAAATACAAAGTTACAGTAGCAAAACAAAGAGCCAACAATTGATGAAATATATATATATAAAATCTTGAATTCTCTATTTTGGCCAACATTGCTAGCTAGATTAGTAGTCTCCAAGTGAATGGAGATTTAGCTAAAGGAATCCATTTATGAGACCATAATGGCAAGCGAGTGTAAAATCTTCAAGGCAGGGCTGTAGCATAGAGACCTCCAGTACAAGCTAATATTGCCATCTAGAATCCTAAGGCACTCCAGAGGCTGAACTGGTTCATTTTCAGGCAACCTTAAACTTTTTCCTGATGGCTTTCAATTGGAAGAATGAGGTACATTCAGTTCTTATGAAAAGCAATCTACATTGCTCCATCTACATATTTAAGTCAAACTACACCTTAAAAATATTTTCACAGAAGTATCCCAAACCACGCTTGTCTGAAGAACTGGTCACTAGATTGTAGCCAAGTTGATAGATGAAGTTAGCAATCTGAGTCTAACCTTTGTCAACTGGGCAATGAATCGTACACATCTCCTTAAACTGTAGTTAATCTCTAAATAAAGCCAGTCTTTCTTCTTGATTTACTATAACTTACTTGGTATTTTTATGTAATAACTTGTTAACAAAAGAGGAAAAACCCCAGATACATGCAAATAAACACTCATGAATACACACATTAAAAAAAACAAGAAATAACAAAAATTACAACTCTCACAGCTAGTGTTTCTATAACCTCATTTTTCTACTATCTGTTTTGTATTTCCTTTGCTCTCAGCTGGTTTGAATATTTTACCTGAGAGGGTGACCTAAACTTGCCTTCCAGGAAACTTTGGACCTTGAATTTTCCAATTTCAGTTGAGTTGAAGTTTTCTGTTGACTTAAATTATTCTGGATGGTTGAGCTAAAGATGACCTGATGGATCTCCTATGTTCCAAACATACCACTCTTTCTTACTTCCACAGAGAGGAACAGTCTGGTTTTCTTCTATAATCAAGGATCCATCACCTAACCAGTATATTTAAGTATGCATAAGATGCCCAAACTGGTAGAATGCCACTTTTTTACATGCCATCAATGCAGTCATTGGAGCATCCCCTAGTGAAAGCAATCTTCACATTGGAACTAAACATCTAAACCAAAAGGGCAGAATACCATGAAAACAGGAAACACAATGTTTTGAAAGAGAATATGAGGTGGTAACATAGGACTCTCATATCCACATCTTGATTCCTGGACCCATGAAACCAAAACCTGGCTGCGGCAGAAATACCACTGGATTTTAGATGTTGATTTAAAATATTTAAATAGGCAAAACTTTCTGAACACTATCACCAAAACCTGTAAAAGTATTTCTGCCTATATGACACTGGACCTAAACCATTAAAAGGCCTCTCTGCTTTATATTAATCCAGATGTTTCAAGGTAGTTAAAAAAAAGTGGATTCCATAACCATGGGTCCATGGATGCACTTAACTTGCTAAGAAGTGAACTTAGAACAAGTGAGCATAGAACCACTTATAAGCCCAGGCCCAGTATTCTCTTCTTATGTCAAATGACTATACAGTACTATTCCTGAGGCCGTAGATGTGGGCTGGAAGATCAAAGGCCAGGCATAATAGCAAGAGTGAAGGCCAGAAGCATTCGTGAAGGCCATTGCTTCATGTGATTTACATGTGCTTCTGGGGACCCTATTAAACTTGGTCCCATATACGTTATTTATTTTGAATAATGAAGTGCTGCTTTGTGAGGTAGATAGGTAGCTCAGGAGACAGGGTAACTTGATGGCCTATGGTTGACTACATAGTTTCTAATTAGACTAGCAACATACTAAACACAGCTTCTCATGAGATCTGTAGTTAACCACAGACAATGGAAAAGCTTTACTTCAAAATGTGAAGGGCCTGCTCAATGATCCAGCTAAAGGTCCCAGCACCAGCACTTCAAACTCTATCAACTGTTAGTTAGATTTTATTGGTAAAATAATAGATCAACTATCACTGAAATATGTACCTGTTTTTGAACATTTTTTGGTTTATGAACTACTCAAGACTAGCTGCTTTTTGGTTGCTTACCAAGAGGGATTGAGTACCATCCTCAAATGAAGAATATGACTTCTTGGTGGCTGTGGAATTAAAACCATTTGCAGAGGAACTGGGTTTGATTCCTAGCACCCAAATGGTGGTTCACAACTATCTGTAACTCCAGCTCCAGGAGATCCAATACCCTTTTCTGACTTCTGGTGGGCAGCAGGTATAGTGGTATTCTATTTGTACTGAAATGTGATTTTATTTGTATGTTAATAAATAAAGTTGCCTAGGGGTCAGAGCTATTAACAAGCCATAGGGAAAGCCAGGGCGGTGGTGGTGCACGCCTTTAATCCCAGCACTTGATAAGCAGAACTAGGTAGATCTCTGTGTGTTCAAGGATACAGCCAGCATTGGAGAAACACGCCTTTAATCTCAATACCAGCCATAGAAGACCGGGAGGTCTGTACAGAGAGGCAGTGACAAGGCAGTCACGTAGTTGGGTTTACAACCAATGAGAAGGCAGAACAGAATTCTATTTAAAGACGAACACACAGGAAATACTGCCCTTTTTGGAGAGGTCTCTTGGCAGGAGAAGCTAGCTGGCGGAAAGCGGGTAAGGCTCCTAGCTCTGACCTCTTGGGCTTTCATCTTTACATTGGCTCTGTGTTTCTTATTTAATAAGACGGTTGGTTACATCTACAAATGGCGCCATAACGTGGGGCAGGAATTTCCACTTAGAACCTGAGAAAGCATAAAAAGAAGATTGCAAAACGGAGCTAAAACAGCTTTCTAGTTGTCTCTCTCAAGTTAGCCGCAGCCTGTGGGCTTGAGCTACTGTATGGCGGGTTCCTGGAGTGCACGCTTGACCAGCAGTATGGCGGGAATGAGGCCTCTGCAAGTGGCACATTAAGCTGCGTGGTGGATTTAGCCTTTGCTAGTACAAAACAAAAAAAAGAGGTTTCTGGGCTAAACCCTGCTTTGATAGAAGCATAGACCCACAAAGGCTCCCAGAGCTGGTGGTAAACGTACCACCGCCATGTTGGGAAGCTGAGGTGGGTGGGGCCAGCAGCCATAGTGCCATTTCAGTCATAGAATGTTGCAATTTAAAGCAATAGGCTCAAGGTAATATAAAAAATAAGCCACGGAAAGATGGCTACCACACAGAGAATCTGGATTATGTTCTCTTTGATATTCATAACTGAAGAAAAACATTTGATTGCAAAAGCTGTTGAGTTATGCCAAAATGTATATTTTAAAGGTACCTTGACTTCAAAATTTGGATGTAAGGATATGTTGCTTTGGAAAGGAAGCTCTGCTTTTGTTTCCACAGAAAGCCAGAGGCTATGGATTTATTCCAGATTAAGATACATCAGGTTTGACCAGCCAAGACCCCCTGAAAGGTCTCTGGTGACAGCATGGCCCAGATGCTCCAACATCCAGAACGGCTTGAAGGCAACTGGCTCAGACAATACAGCCTCATGGACTACTCCATAATCCTAAAATTTTCTTTGTGTCCCCATAAGATACAGCGCCCCCCTCCAGCAGGAATTAGTAAGAGAAGCTACGTCCAAATTCCCAAATTATATGTAATTTTACTATGTTAATGTTAAAACCTTCCTTTTTGAAAAAAAAGAAAAGGGGAAGTGCTGTGGGATGGTCTGTATGTCAAACATGTTGCTTATTGGTCAATAAATAAAACACTGATTGGCCAGTGGTCAGGCAGGAAGAAGTATAGGCGGGACAAGGAGGAGAGAATTCTGGGTAAGTGGAAGGCTGAGTGGGAGACACTGCCAGCCACCGCCATGACAAACAGCATATGAAGATGCTGGTAAGCCATGAGCCACGTGGCAAGGTATAGATTTATAAAAATGGATTAATTTAAGATGTAAGAACTAGATAGCTAGAAGCCTGAGCCATTAGGCCAAACAGTTTAAACAATATAAGTCTCTGTGTTTACTTGGTTGGGTCTGAGTGGCTGTGGGACTGGCGGGCAGCAGAGATTTGTCCTGACTCTGGGCCAGGCAGGAAAACTCTAGCTACAAGCAGGCTTGTACATGGTACATAGACATAAATGAAGGCAAAACACCTATACACATAAGATAAAATAAAACTTGTTTTAAATAATGTATATGTCTTTTCCAAAATCCAAAGTGGTCGTCATAATATTATGCCCCTTTTCCTGGTTGTAGGAAGGAACCAAGGATAGCCTGGAATTCACCAGATAGCATAGATTGGCATGGAACTCACTGTCAACCTCTTCAGATTTCCAAGTACTAGGTTAAGAGGCATAAGCCACCACATGTATGTCACCTATAATTCCTAACCTTACCTCACAAATGTATTCCTCACAAAGGAAGAAATATATCTGCCCTGTGGACAATTCCAGGGTGAGTTGACACAAGCTGAAGTCATCTGAGAAGACGAAACCTCAATTGAGAAATTCTCCCCATAAGATCAGACTGTAGAGCATTTTTCTTTTTTGTTTTTGTTTTTGTTTTTGTTTTTGTTTTTTGAGACAGGGTTTCTCCGTGTAGTTTTGCGCCTTTCCTGGAACTCCCTCTGTAATCCAGGCTGGCCTCGAACTCACAGAGATCCACCTGCCTCTGCCTCCCGAGTGCTAGGATTAAAGGCGTGCACCACCACCTCCCGGCCATTTTTCTTTTTTTTAATTTTATAATTAATTTAATTTTACATATCAGCCACAGATTCCCCTGTCCTCCCTCCTCCGGCCTCCCCCCCACCCTCCCCCCAACCCAACCCCCATTCCTACCTCCTCCAGGGCAAGGACTCCCCTGGGGATTCAGCTCAGCCTGGTAGATTCAGTTGAGGCAGGTCCAGTCCCCTCCTCCCTTCACCCAGACTGAGCAAAGTTTTCTTAATTAGTGGTTATGTGGAAGGACCCAGCCCATCGTGAATGGTGCCACCCCTGGCAGGTGCTGGAAAAAAGTAGGTTGAGCAAGCTATGAGAAATAAGCCATCCTGGAAAGATGACTTAGCCGTTAAACGCTAAGCTCACAACTAAAAATGTAAGAGGAGTAATCCAATAAATAATAAGAACTCTTCCATAGCCTCTGCATCAGCTCCTGCCTCCAGGTTCCCTCCTGGTTAGGGTTCCTGCTTTGGCTTCCCTCAACTGACTTGAGATTCAGGATATGTAAGCCAAATAAACTCTTCCCTCCCCACGTTGTTTTGGGTCATGGTTTTCATCACAGGAAGAGTAACACTAATGAAGAACATAATAAATCCAATTTCACATTGCTGTCTGCCTTTGTCTACCTTTTTGATATTTTGCTACCTGGCCTAGCTTCCCTTTTATAAGTACTTAATTAGTAATCTCTAATGGTGATATTTTGCATGTGTCAATTGCTATATCATAGTAGTTAGTTTTTCTACCCTTTCCTCTATAGTATTTGAAGACAGTTCTGCCATTTCAACATATGTTTGTGAAGACCAAGTTTTTGTCTATTTTATTTAATCAAATAAACTGTTAGAGGCCTTTTCAGTCCTTTCAGCTGTTATATGAAATCTGGAATCCATGTTTCATGGGCTGATATCAACACCCATTGCATAACCAACTTCATAGTGCTTCTACTGCTATCACACCCTACAAATGTCCATCACCAACTATATTCTCCAGGTTTTTGTCTGTAGAAGTAAATATGTGGAAAAACTTAACAGTGATTTTATGGCGCACACCATGTTATGTCAAGATTCTATGTTATACCTACCAGTTTGTGTGGCTAAAAGAAAATAGTTGATGACTTTTATAAACAACTGAAATGTATACTTCAAAGTTCTGAAGATAGGACAGGCATCAAACTACACAGAGAAACCCTGTCTCAAAAAAAAAGTACAAGATGAATGCATCTGTAGATTAAATGTCTGTTTATGAATTGTTTCCTGCCTTATAAAGTAATACCTTTCTGCTGCTTCTTTGTGTGGTGGAATGGACAAGAAGTACTACAAATTTTAATAGTTCCTAATTTAATTAATAAAGGGTCTAATCTGACCCAATTTTTCCTATAAGCTATAAAACACAGTCATTAGCTTCTGTGGTGGTTTGAATTAGAATGGCTCTCACAAACTCATGTGGCCCCTAGCTAGTGGAACTATATGGGAAGGATTAGGAGGTTTGGTCTTACTGGAAGAAGTATATCACTGGGGGTGGGTTTTGAGGTGTCAAAAGCCCACACCATTCCCAATTCTTTCTCTCTCTCTCTATCATGTGTGTGTGTGTGTGTGTGTGTGTGTGTGTGTGTGTGTGTGTGTATCTTCCTCCTGCTTCTGGATCATATATAAGCACTAAGTTATTGTTCCAGTGCAATGCTTGTATGTCTACTGCCACAGTCCCCATCATGATATTCATGGACTCTACTACTACCCTCTGAAGCAGTGAACCCCAAATCAAATGCCTTCTTTTATGAGTTGCCTTGGAATTAGAGTTTTGTCAGGTCAAGGCAGAAGAAAAGTAGCTAAGATGGCTTCCTTGTGAATTTTGAGAGGATGCAGCTACTCAAACCATCTATAAACCTCACTATTTAAGGCTGTTGAGGCTGGGACCTAGTTACAGCTTAGAAGTCAAAGTGATTGTCGGCTTGTGTGGAGTCAAATCAGCAGGGTTGTAAAAGTCACTTGTTTCAGAAAAGGCCATTACAGTTTGCTCAGGCAAATCCCCATTAATCTCCTCTGATGGAGCAATTCCCACTGGCAAAGAAGACCAGAATTAAGGAGTCAATTCAGGATTTTCTGAAATGAGCACATTTACATTTTCAGGATTCCATTCCATCCTAGTCAATGCCTTCATTTTACCAGCAGATACTGTAAGGTCAGGAATTAAATTTATATTTTAATTCAGTCATCAATAGAACAATACTCTGGATTTACTTTCTAGCCATCTCATATTTGTATTCATGGGAAATAAGGTTTTTTGTGTTTGTTTTTTTTTTAGAATAGACAAGGAGCCTATCAAATCATTTACATATTGTTTTAACTGGGAATTCAAGTACTTGAGTTCATCATTTTCTTTTCTCATTTTTTCTAGCATAATTAGAAATGGTCAGAGTCCTTTTTTTTTTTTTTTTTTTTTTTTTTTTTTTTTTTTTTTTTT
>CABHPP010129321.1:23820-38621 GCA_902168425.1 Peromyscus attwateri
TAGATAGATAGATAGATAGATAGATAGATAGATAGATAGATAGATAGATAGATAGATGATAGATATACATAGGTATATAGATAGATAGATGATAGATGATAGATAGATAGATAGATAGATAGATAGATAGATAGATAGAGTAGATGCAATGAGGCTATAAAAGATTAGTGTCCTCTGATACTACATTTATGTCATTATAACAGAAAACTTGATGGAGCAATTTTAAAAAGGAAAGATTCTGCATCCAGAACTAACCTAAAGACAGCCTCAAACATCGGGCTGTAGTTCTGAGACCAAGACTCCTTTTACCAAGATGAGAATAAATGTCCAACCCCTACACTCTTACTCTCTTTGTGGCATGTATACCAACTAGGAAAACTGTCTCAGAAATATAACAATAACTTGCTTGAGGAGATGTCCCATGGTTCCATATTCCAGCCTAACTGTATGACTTCTCACTGTGAAAGTAGATATTTTTTAAATGTACCTTATAAAATGCATGCCAAGTCTAATTGAGTGCTTTGTGCCTGCCCATCTTCAAAAGATAAGTAACTTCTGAATTTCAGTTTATTTCACCTCCTCAATTGTGTTACCAAAAAAAAGTGTATGAGTTTTCACCAATCACAAAAGTTTTGATAAAACCTTCCCCCGTTATACATGATACGTAGCTTTTAACCATTAAAATATGATAGATATATTACAAAGCAGTCAAGAAAATAGAAGAAAGATCACTTTTATTAGTGTATCAGTGTGTGCATTATGTTTGGTTCTCTTCAGGTAGAGATGGGTTGCCAGGAAAATAAAAGCTATTTGAAGAACATGAAGTGTTTAGCAAGGAAGGAAATAAAAGGTAATATTAAGTCTAACTCTCAAGTAGATAAAGCTTAGACAAACTTCACAGGAAATAAATGAATAGTGCTAATAGCTGGGTCCAATTTATAAAGCACTAAACGGATATTATAGGAGGAAGGGAGATAATTAATCTTCGGCTAGAACAATGAAAGATCAGCTGTGGCATTATCACACTGCCACATTCCAAGACTCTCGAGGTGCTTTGCCTTCCAACGCATTAATCATAGAGTCTCCAGAATTAGGATGTTTAATTATTTGCAAGGATCCTTTGTATTTTGTCTCTGCATGAAGCCCCTGATTACACTACAAAGAAAGTTTTCTTATTATGTGCCCCACTTAACCTGTAACAGCAATTTTAATAGTCTTTGAGTGTATAAATAAAGACATTTCATTTCAAAATCATCAAAGCTATAGTCATCATGATTATTCAAAAGAGAAAAATATTTAATTTTAATTTTTTATCAAAAAAGACGTGGTTTTGGTGAAGTTTTCAATGTTGATTCCGTATTTTAAAAATATTACAAATTACAACAAATTATATTATAGTATTTTCAGTTCATTCGAATAAAATAGTTGAAGCCTCACTAATTATAGGCAGAAACATGTTTTGAAGACTAATTTCATTTTACAGATTATCTCACAAATGTATAGCAATGGATACAGAGAACAGTTTGGAGTGATCCAACTGATCTATATAGTTTCTCCAACTATACAAAATGCAATGGGAGATGGAAGGTCATAAATTTATCCAAGCCTATCCTGTACCTTACAATAATTAATGAGTTTGTTCTTAGATGCTGCAGTGAATAAATTTTTACCACCCTCAAAGTGACATCATTGTCAAAATTAAATTGCTTGGCTATTTTCTAGTGAACAGGTATCAAAATAAGGTTGTCCTTGCAATTTTTTCCTTCCTCTTCTTGTACACAGAATTTTCTATCTATTCCCCAAAGGTGACCTCCAAAGTCTCTAACACACTCTAACTCTTCCTGTCACTTTGCCCACAACCTCTGGTGCATTTCACAACTATAGTTATAGTCACCTTTTAGCTGTCTCTCTAAACAAATTTGATTTATGTTAATGGTAGTCAAGACTTCCTTATCATATGACTTTTGATGACAATATATTTTATCCACAAGTCTCCAGTGTTCATTTTCTTAGTACTATAAACTGAATATAAATGCATTACAATAACAGCCAGGCCTTGACAAGGGCCAGCTCTACTTAATGCCCAGCCATATCTCCTGTGCTTTTCTCTCATTTATGCATCATTTCAGATGAGCTGCCAAGCGTTTCTACAAATACTCTTTAGATATTTATTCTTACACTTTTCCATTCATAGAATTCCTTTTCCCTTCTAATTGCACTGCCCTTGGAAAATACCATTTTTGCAAAGAAAAAAATGCCCACCCACTATCTTTGTCTGCTTCCTGCTTCCCCTCTAGGGCTATCCTCTTTTCTGAAACACTATAGAGATCTATGTTCCTATAAAATAGTCTTATGTTTCCTTATATACTTTCTCCCAAGACCGTATATATCAGAGACCCATAATGGAATCTATTGTACTGTAATGATCAGTAAATATATACGGCACACATTGACAAATTCTACACTATTGGTAGATAAGAAACTACAGATACTTGCTGGTGACCTTTCCCCTCAGAGTTGCCATAGTACTTTCTGCTCCCATTGATATAATGGCACAACCTGAGCAACTTAAAAGAAAAGAGATTTGCTTTGTCTCACAACTCTAGACCAGTAAGGCTGAAGGCCTGTGTCTGGTCAGGCTCTTACTGGTATAGCGCCAGGCAACACAGGAGTCATTTGGCAGAAGACAGGGAAAAGGCATGCAGAAGTCTCTGGTCCCTCTTTTTCTTCATATATAACTACCAGGATTCAACTCTGGTGGGTCCCTACTAGTGATCCTATCTCTTTCTCATCACTACCAAAGTCCTCATTTCTAAAAAATCTTAACATGATAATGTTTCCATAATCTTAATTCTGTATAATAAGAATTTAAATTTTTAACTTATATATCTTTAGAAGAACACTCGAGTCATGTTCAAACCATACTAACACTTATGTCTCCACCATTGAAAGCACTTCAGCTTTTCTATTCTTACAAATGGAGGTTCTATTATAATTTGTGGGGGTTTTTAAAGAAAAACTAATAAAGTAATAACACAGTAAGAACCAAAAGGAAGGGTCATTAATTTTAAGAAATGGCTCTGCTCCTTAAAGACTCATTTCTGTGCATCTTGTGAAAGTCCACACTAGCCTAATAGTCTTATTTAATTTTTTAAGTGTGTTTGCACAGAGAACACCTTTAGATCTCATCTCTATCAGAGTTGATGGCAACTTTCTTCATTTCAATATATAAAAGATAATATTTTTCTCTAAGCAAAAATTGTTCA
Source organism: Peromyscus attwateri (assembly GCA_902168425.1). Taxonomy (NCBI): domain Eukaryota; kingdom Metazoa; phylum Chordata; class Mammalia; order Rodentia; family Cricetidae; genus Peromyscus; species Peromyscus attwateri. The sequence continues at coordinate 27,087 of CABHPP010129321.1, forward strand.
TATTTCTTTGCACTCTCTGGAGATGATTCAGTTTTCCTAAACTCAGTAATGCCAAGGAGAGGCAGGAAGAAAAGATGTCACGTAAACAGCAGGCTAAAATGCCTGCAAAATATCACCTACTGTTTCACCTACTCATGTATTTACAGAAGTAGGATTATAGAAGAAAATTACTTCTTTTACAAAAGAAGTAGAATCTCTTGCCCCAGTAGTGTGGCGGATATTGACCCCACTCTTGAAGGTGGGATGAAGGAAAGATGTTCTTATAACATTGGAGCAGTAAACATCAATGATTGAGCTGCAGTGACGAGGTTCTATCAGCCTGTCAAGGAGTCTCCAAAGCTAAAATAGATGGGCGTAGTCATGTGACTCTGCCACCTGATATATGGATTATGTGGGTCAGAACGTTTTTTTTTTTTTTCAGTTAAAACAAGTGCTAAACTAAAATCAATGTCAGCTCTACTTGAAACCTAAAATGAAAATGTCATGCCTACTAGCAGAGGGTCCACCTCATACTTCATCTTCATGCTAACTTCAGTCCTGCATAAGGAAGCTCAAAATAACACATATCTGCTCAATTGAACTGGGCAGCTTCAAAGACAGGAGAGACACAAGTGTTTAGAATTTATGAGATATAGGTGTCCATCCCTCCTTCCTAACCAAACCTATAAACAAAGAAGGTGATCATCTTCAACTGCTGTTGTTTGAAAGAGGTCACAGGAGGGATAGGCACTAGGGTGACAGTATAAGCGAAGTCTTTTAGAACACCAAACTAGGTTTCATTTAGTGTGCTACATCACAGTGCACAACTTGATTAATGTTTACTTGTACTTCACTGTCCCCATAAATGCTATAGTCATCTAATCAACAAGGAATCGGAAGTAAAGAAATATCAATGGAACAAATTCCCCTGAAATTTTCTACCACTAGGTCAATCATTAGGTTTTACACTTGCCTCTGCTCTCCGGCGTCCAAATTATATTATTACATAGATGATGTTTCATTGACTGGCAAGTCAGAAGCTACAGTTGTAGTCCTAATGAGGTATTATCAGGAAGTGCTGATCAACCTTGAGAAAAGTGTTCTGATGACTACAGACCAAGTGCTTTCTTAGGGCTATGAAAGTGGGTCACAACATCATAATGCCTCCAGGAAGTAAGATAAAGGAGAGGAGACAATTCATCATCAGGCATCAGGTATTAAAGAGAATATTACCTCCTTTAAATATTCTGTAGCCCAGTTAAGGCTGGAAATTGATATCCTCACCCTGTACTAAGCCCTATATTTAATTCTCTATATCAGTTAACCTGTAAGTCAGTATCCTTTGAGTGGTCCTTAGACCATCATCATGCTGTACTGGAACCTATCCAGATAGCTATGGAACATTTTCCACCCAGACAGAGCAGCCTCATTAAATGTTGATGTGTTCTATGAACTATGAGTGTCTATAGCTGATTATTTTGTGAGTTACAGAACGTGGCAAAGGAAAGCAACATCCACTCGGTGGAACACCATATGATTCTCTTGTATGCAACTACTAGAGGCATTATTTTCGAAATGTAACCCTATTTTCTGTGAGATCTTGCAGAAATCTAACCCCTAACCCAGAAAAGTTAATTCCTATCCTAGGAGAGGTTTTAAATTCTCTAGACTGCTATTCTGATTTTGAAACTGGTCACACTGTACCCAAATAGTTACAGATGTTAGGAAGTCCAACAAATCCTGCATGTCAGGCAGAAATGTTATGTTCCAGGAAGCAGGCTGAGTACCAGTACTATCTCAGCTTTATAGTAAAAATTGGCTGCTCTCCAGCTAGAAGAAATGTACTCCTCATTCCAGTTCCTGCAGCCAAGCTGCTGACTCAGCAGATCGTCTATATACAGAGATCATATAAAATCTAGTCCTGGTTCTCGGTCATGTATGGTTCAGCTAAGCTGGAGCCAATGACAGCTACTGGGCTGCTAAAGGTAATCACCACAGTAATAGTGATAGAAAGCTCAAAAATGAGTGTGGCTACTATGTTTAGGGAATGGAACCAAAGACCTTTGTCTTAGTTCTAGAGAATACAGCCCTTGATGGACCTCACTGTTTCTGATTCTAGCTCACCCGACTTCATTGTTGCCTGTGGCCAATTTGGAAAGCTACCGGTAACATATTTAATCACCATTATTTAAGAGTACAAGCTACGGGACTGGAAAGATGGCTTGGTGGTTAGCAGTGCCTACTGTTCTTAGAGAGGCTGGTAGTTTGGTTCCCAAAGTCATGTCAGTCAAAGGACTCAAAACTGCCTATAATTCTAGCTCTGGGGATCTGCCCTCTTCCAGCCTTCATGGACGGACACACACACACACACACACACACACACACACACACACACAAATAAAATAAGTCTTGATTTTAAAAGACTGCATGCTAAGGAAGGGCAGAAGCTGCAGGTGTTACCAATGGTCAGGGTCTTTGCTGGGTGTTTCTGAGTGGTTACACTTTTATGAAAAAAAAAAAAACTACAGTAAAAGCCTACACAGATTTGCAAAAGCAGCAAAGACATTTTTTCTTTCACATGAAGCGATAGGTCAAGGAAGCAGTGGACCACAGGAATGAAGATACTTTGGGACTTCCTTTTATGGTGCACAAGGGAAAGAGGAGTTTGGTTGTTAAGGGGTGTAGTTTGAGTAGTTTGAGTTAAGGTGTGTAGTTCTATTTTCTCTATTTTGATTGACATCTAACTATATGATTATTTCTCTATTGTACATGTGCCTTCCCACAATGCATACGATTTTAATCGTAGTCAGGTTCATGTCCAGTTAAGCACAAATATAAGTAGGAAATTCTCCCTAAAACTTCATTTTGAAAACAGTGTTTAGTTTTTCATGCATGCAGCCAGAACCAATGGAGGCAAAATCATCCTTTTTGGTCTCACACATGGTCAAACACACATAAGGAGAGTTTGATTGAATAGATTCCATCTTATGGTTGTTAAGGGGTAGTGAATTATCACAGTAAAGAGGAGTGTACATGCCTGTAGCCATATGTTTCTCTCCCACCCTCCACTTTCCAAATATCCACTCAGAGGCTTAATATTACTTATAAATGCTTGGCTGATAGCTCAGTATTGTTACTAGATAACTCCTATACTTAAATTAACCCATAATTTTATCTATGCTTTGCCACATGGCTCATGGCTTGTTACCTCATTTTCTACATGTCCTGCTTCCTCATCAGCTGGCTGGCATCTCCCCTGACTCCACCCTTCTTCTTCCCAGAGTCCTCTGTGTCTGGCTGTCCCACCTACACTTCCTACCTGGCTACCAGCCTGTCAGCTTCTTTATTAACCAGTGAGAGCAATGCATATTCACAGTGTACAGAGAATTATTCTACAGTACATGCTGTTCTTTGCAAGTAGGAGTCTTAGATTTCTGCTAAGTGTTTGGAGAGAGATGTAGGAATAGCCCAAACCATGTAAAGTCAAAGGCTACTAGTCTATTCCCTATGCTTGCCTGCTTCAGCTATTTATCATACTTCCTGGGACTCTCAAAGAGATCCCCATAATAAAGTCCCATTTTCTGACATGACTGAATCAGAATATACTTCATGATTGCCAGATCCATAAAATTCAACATCATAAACACCTGTCCTTCCTCAGAGATTTGGCATAATGTCAAAGACTCCATTTTCACTGCAAAAGCTACCAACGCATATCAGGTATCTCATTCTGGCTAAAACTCAACTGTATTTGTTTGTTTGCTTAACAAAGGTCCTCACAGCATAGTCCAGACTGACATATGTAGTTCAAGATGCTCTCAAACTCACAGCAGTCTTCCTGCCTCATTCTCCAGAGTGCTGAGATTTCAAGCATGTACTACCAAACCTGGCTTACAGTCAACTATCATGTGAGAAAAGCACAGGGTGCTGCCTCTCCTCAAGTCTTGCAGATTGAATTCTATACTCAACTTTACCCCTGAGTTATCAGTGGTGTTCACATTTTTAGAATACAAACAATTTAATAATAAATAAAGTCAGTAAGGTAGTCCACTGTTTTTGATAATTTAAACAATATCACATGTACAAAGTAAGAAATGAGATGTCATCCCACTTTCCTAATGAATTTCATTTATAAATAGTAAAAAGTGGTTTATTATAGGGGAAACTAATTAATAATTAAATTAAGCAAGGGAAGATGGGATAGGACCAAGTCCAATAAGTATCACAGAACTTCTAATAGTCTCCTCCCCATAGGTTTATGGATAGCACAGTTTTCCTAAATTTGTGTTATAATGTATCTGATATATTACCAACCAAAGAATCTCAATGGTTGTTTTGTTTTGATTTTTGGAAATTTTATTGAGACTTGATTACTTGAATGTAGTTGAGCACTGTTAAGTTCATTTCAGTTATCAACTTGACAATATTTGGAATCTCCTAGGAAAATCATAAGGTACATCTCTGATTGCTTCTGTCAGAATGCTTCAAGAGAAGATTAACTGAAGGGGAAGAACCACACTGAGTGTAGGTAGCTCCGTCCCATGAGCTAGGGGCCTCTTCCGCCTTCATGCCTTCCCCACTTAGATGGACTTCATCCATGAGCTAAAGTAAAGTTTTTTTCTCCTTTAAAGCATGGCTGTCAAATATTTTAGCCACAGTGATAAAAAGCTAATTAATACCACCACCCATTAGCTGACTTTGGTCACCAACCACAGATCAACACTAATACTGCAAGAGTATAATAATACCAGCACCATACTAAATTTCACTGTATCTCAAAGTCCTCAGGTAAATAAATACTCTTTTATTATACATGGCATACCAAGGGATTGAGGACTACTTCTCAGCGACCAAGAACAAAAGCTAAACCTCTTTGTTCAGACCATATGAGTTTGGACAATTTAGATACTCTATACTTTAAAAATGAGTCAGCAATCTATTGAGAGTCAAGATAACCGATGGGCACTCCAAACGTCTTACTCCTCCTAAGTCCCTGGTGTTACTTATATTTTTTTTACTCAAATATTAACTCAGTATATTTCTCTCTAGCATATCTATTTTTCCCACCTTTTATTCTCTGTACATTTTTAAAAAGTAGCTTGATCACTGAAGAGGACCATCTCTTTCAGCCACTTCTGTGGAATGGGCATTGTGGCCAGTCTTCCTTTGCAGACATCAACATAGCTCCCTTCCCAAAGCATGGAGTCTTGGTAGCCATCATAAGAAACCATCAAGTGTTTAAAGATTTACCTTAACCCAGGACAGCATTCAGATCAGCCTGGACTCACTGGCCCCAGTTGATATGAATAAGAGAATTCCCCTGACTTCCTCATAGGACAAGGTGGAATCGCAGCCTCTGCATCTGGTTTAATAGTTTAAACAAATTAGGAAATCCAATACAAAACTTAAAGAGAAACAATCCGACCTTCTGAGACATACCCTAATGGTTCATGAAGTCAGGTTGGAGGTAAACAGGCCATGTAGGCCCATCTATTTGGACTATTTGTTTAAAAGAGCCTTAATGAAGAGCTGTCTTTGGTTTTAGCTTCTATCTGTCAAATTGTCCAGATTATTTTACTCTTGGAAGTAAGAAAATAGGCAATTATTTGTATGTAACTATCCATAGACGCCTCATATTTTGTTCCAGATACTGTTGAAGGATTGTGTGAACAGCCTGGGTAAGCAGAGATACTGAGACTCTCCTGAGATAGAGTAAATGAACCCTCTATATAACATAGCATTTCATACAGGATAAAAATCAGATTCTTATTATAAATTAGGGTTCCCTAAGCTTGGGAATCTTCTGCTACATTCTGTGCTATGTCAACTACGACCCCATTGCTTGATAAATGTCTCCCTAAACCTTAGTACAACTCAATACCAAAAGACCTAAAGAAAATGGAGCTGATATAATTACACAAAGTACATATCACTTACTCACTGCGCTATGACTGAAAAATCTCCTGTGTCTGAAATAATACTAATATTTTTTTCTGGTGGGATTTATAAAATAGTGTCATGGCAAATGTTAACTTACAAATAGAGTAAAAAGCTCAAGGCATTTACGATACTTGATAGTGTTCAGCATTTTCTAAGCAAATATATTTCAGCTAACAAGCTTGGGGTTGAGGGCAAATCCAAAATAGGAAAAAAAATCACTAAAGTGATTTCTGGTTTTTCATTGCTCATTTATGCATTTATTTTTCAAGGAACAAATTTCCTCTTGACTAACCAGAAGCAATATTCAAGGTCATGGCTCTCACTATCTAGCCTTCAACTGAGAAAAAAATTACACGCATATTTATTTAGTTAATTTGCAACTTGATTGAGATAGACATGCCCTCATTTCATAACTGTTATTTGGGATATAAATACTTTCAATTAAATTATGAGAATACAAAACAATGATATCAATTGTTTAGGAAAATATTTGCAAAGCTAATATTGTCACTCTTGGTGTACCACTTTGCCAAATGAGCTGTGCAAAATATGTGTCTATAACAAATCATCTGTAAATTTCCAAAAATACAAGAGAAGTATATATTTACAAGAAGGAATATGGTCCCATAGTACTTTAATGAACATCATGAGGCCTGTGTGTTTTTTCATTATGTACAAATATGTGATCATTTAAATTATTCTCTTTAACACCTATTTTAAAGTTATGAAGCAATAAAGAATAAAATGACAGTATGTTTTAAAATAAGCCATAAATTCATTTATAATCCTTTTGTAATCTTTATCCTTTCCACAATAGCAGGCAGTTTAGATGTCCATTGTCCCTTTTTTAATAGGCAGCAGAAATGATCTTTTAACCACCTTTAAGTATAAATATACAAAGGAACAATAGACTTGGGAACTGTTGTTAGGTGTCAGGGACAAGGACAGAATCTCTAGTTAATGGAAAAATACAGACCCCCCGATAAGACAGGGAACTAGATCATCTTACAGTCAGGTTGCCTAGCAACAGGACTTTGAATAGAGCCCTTGACCTTTTCACCCAGTAAACATCCTACATAAACATCCTGTTAGCTTGCCCCACCCTATGCAGATAACAGCTTCTTGCTTCTCCCACCCTGCAGGAACTATATAAACCCTCCTGGAGAAAAATAAAGTTGCACCTTGATCAGGAATCTTGTCTTGGTGTATTTCCTTTGTGTCTCCTGTCCCTATCATTCCGTCCTTAGGGTGGTCGAGAACCCATTTAAGCCCTGTTGGCCGGGGCAGTTAGGTAGGACTGATTTTTCATAAATATTGAATCCATGTTTTCATGTAATAGCTAATGCATATAAATATAAAACTAATAGTGATATGTTATTTTTAAATATTGTATGGTAGATAAATTTGCAGTCATTTAAACTTTACAGTGAGAAAAACAAAGTTTCCATTGCTGTAGACAAGCATCTACATAAGACTATTCAATAAATTGCTGTTTTATTTCAAACAACTTTTATGATGTTAATTTTTGTGGTTATAATAGAAATATTTCTCAAATTTTAAGGAATATGTTGATAAAAGTATTTTTAAATACATTGTCATAAAAATGCTCATGTTAATTTAACTTCAACATTGTAAAAAATATTTGATTTCTTATGTGCCTGCTGAATATATGCACATATATATGCCATCAAAATGGATAACATTTCAAATAAGAATTGTTATGCCTGGCATCAGTGACGTTTCTGAAGTACTACTTTGCCATAACAGTATACTTAATTGTTCTTATATATCAATGCCTTTCAATATGATTCATAAACCTCAATGTATATATTCTATGTCCATAAATGTAAGTGTATATTTTTTTAATAAGCTTATAAGACAAAACTCAGCTTTACATTTTTTTTTTTGAGACAGGGTTTCTCTGTGTAGCTTTGCACCTTTCCTGGAACTCACTTGGTAGCCCAGGCTGGCCTCGAACTCACAGAGATCCGCCTGGCTCTGCCTCCCGAGTGCTGGGATTAAAGGCGTGCGCCACCACCGCCCGGCAGAGCTTTACATTTTTAATGAGTACTTATGGCATCAATTGTTCAGTGATTCCATCATTCTCTGTATGAGCATGTGCACACATTTGGAAGCTAGAGATCAACCTCTGGTGTTCTTCTTCACTTTGACTTTTTGAGACAGGTTTTCACTGTCCTGGAGCTCATCAAGTATGCAAGTGTGACTGGCTAGGGAGCTTGCGAGATCCCCTTGCCCCTGTCTTGGCCTCCTAAGTGTTGGAATTACAAGCTTAACCACACCTGGCTATTTTTCATGGGCTCTGAGGATCGAACTCAGGTCCTCATGTCTATGTGGCAAGCACTTTAGGAACTGAGCCGTCTCCCCTGCACCTCCATCTTCTTTAACCAGATGATAAATAGGTCCGCTGGGTTATTGAATTTTCTAAAATGAAAATAAGAGGTAGAGTGTGGAGTGAAGCAGGGAGAAAGAGAAATAGGAAGAGAAGGGGAAGTGAAGAAGGAAGCAATGAAGAAAAGGAGAAAGGGAGTAATGGGAAAGGGAAATGTAAAATGCTGTAATAGTGAGCCAAACTATCCACATTGCTAGCTACAATGAACCACATAACTGGGATCAGACTACAGAAATAATTTGCCTTCCAATAGAGAATCATGTACTTTAGCAAAAATAATGCTTTTTCTGCTTAATTTTTCATGTCCACATATCTGTGGGAAGTTCATGTATGCAGGTAGTTATTATTGGTTGTTTTTACTCTTTTGAGGAGCCCACCACCCAGCTCCCAAATAAATCACACCAAGACTTATTCTTACTTCTAAATGTCTGGCCTTAGCTTGGCCTATTAATAACCAGCTTTTCTTAACTTAAAATTATCCCATCTATCTTTGGCCTCGAGGCTTTTATCTTTCTTTATTCCTGTATACTTTTCTTTGTTTCTTACTCCATGGCTCACTGTGTGGCTGGGTAGCTGGCCCCTGGAGTCCTCTTCCTTCCTTTCTCATTCCTTCTTCTGTCAGATTTCTCCCTCTATTTATTCTCTCTCTCGGCCAGCCCTACCCATCCTTTCTCCTGCCCCATCATTGGCCATTCAGCTCTTTATTAGGCCATCAGGTGTTTTAGACAGGCACAGTAACACAGCTTCATAGAGTTAAACAAATGCAACATAAACCAAAGTAACACACCTTAAAATAATATTCCCTAACAGGTGGTAGAGAAGTTAATAGGTATCACAAGTGAGAACGTGGAGATGATTTTAAAACATCCCAAGGAACCATTTTACATGAAACCCTTGTGTTGATTCAGGGTCCCTAGTAATTGTAAAAACTAAAGTGTAGTGAATGTCTTTGGTACTCATTCTGCCATTCAGACATGGTGGAAAGAAATCTATTTCCTGCCTTCTTGAAAAAAAGTCATATTTCCTGTAATCATTCATCTAAGAGGAATTTTGTATCTGTTTTGTCCTTATCATTTTCTTCCCCCTTTATAGTTATTCACAATGCCTTTCTTCTGCACATTCCTCAGGCATCTGATGCACCTCTGCATCATCACACTGCCTGGCATCCATCCTTGCATTGAACAGGTATTCAGAACACCGTTTATATACAAAGAGATGTACTTTTTATGATGGATATATGCAAATAATTAAGGAAGAAGAAGGGGAAGGAGGGGGAGGGAGAAAAAGGAGAAGGACAGGAGGGAGAAAGGGAGAAGTGGTGCTTTAGGCATTTGACCCTTGCAGATGAGTCCAGAATTGTAACTGCTGACAGCTTAATCCATAATTCATTCTCCCTTCAGTTCTGGGCAAAGCTGTGAATGCCATAATCAGTCACTGCATGTTCACTAGAAGCGCCTGCCTAGAAGTTGAGAGAATAAGCCTTGCAGGCCGATTACCTGGCCAATTCCTATCTCTTGTTTTTGTTACACCCTCTAAAACACTAACAATTGAGAGCACAATTGTCATCATCACCGCTTTATAATTTCACCAGCAAGCACACAAAGTTGAGAAGCATGCGTCGGCTTTCTCCCACTAACTGGAGAAGAGAAACTATCTGAAGAATATACCCAAGAATCAATCTCTTCTGCCTTAAAGGATACAGACTAAGGAAGATTTTGTTTCCTTTTTCTTAAGCAAAAAAAAATTTTTTTTGTCTACATTTTCTAAATGTGAACAAGCAGCTCCAAACTTTCCCTTAAGAGCTTTTCAGGCTACATATTCTTTCAGCCAAACTTGGATAAAGTTCAGAGTTGTAGCTACTCTCTCATTTATTAACAGATAGAAATTATCAAAATTTTCTGTAACGTATCTTACTCTAGTAATTTAACCAACCATGGTTTCTGAACTAAAAGTAGTTTATAGCTTGAAAGTAAGCAGTCCTTCCTACCAGAAATAAGCTTGAAAACACAATTCACTTCATTTGATTAATTAAAACGCCAGGATAAACGCATATGACAGATACAACATGGTAGATTCTCACATGGAGTTAATTATACTTGATCATGTATTTTGACCTTTAGTGAACACATACAGACACACACGCACACATGTTCATGTAAAAATTCTCACCATCTGCTGGTACAGAGGGGCATATGATACCTTACAACTTGGCTAGATTTTCATTCTCCACCATTCACAGTTAGCAAAATAGAAACCAGAATTTTTTCAGGCTTGAAGAATTGAAAGAATGGCTTATGATTTATTCAAGGAATAAATAGCTCTGCTGCATTAGTATAATTGTAAAATACATCACTCAGGTGCATATGGAACTTGTAAGGACAGCATATTTAAGAGAAATTAGCTCAATATATGTAAATTGATTGAGTGCTGAAACCTCCAGTTATTAGGACTAATTTCCCCTTCTGAATCTTATGTTGACATTTATATGATTTTAATAAGAATCCATGATGAGTCTCCTTTTAGGGAAGAGTTGTATTAAGTGAAAGTAACTACATATGTAACCATGCAAATGCCAGCTAGGACAGGAAACCGATTTAATGGAAGTTAAAATTCATAAATGCACCAGTGACAATAATACATCATATTTGTGGCATTCTTTACTTTAACAAAGCTCTTTCAAATATCCTGTCTCATTTACTTCTTCCACAATTCTTTGGTAAAAAGGGATGTGGATTTGCAGATTAGGCTTAAGATCTCACAGTTTTCCATTGCTGCTTAACAATATTAGCTTACAATATGGGATTTATCAAGGCAACATTTAAAAATAAACCCTGGGAATTGAATTAATTATTTTAAAATGTCCTACAAAAGTCCGTTGGCTTTGGCACAAAACAACATTACATTCTCTCTATTCTTATCCTTTTAAAAAAATGTGGCTATTTGCTTGAGAAGCCAGGTGGTCAATTTGCATAGATAAGACCAAAGAAAGCATGTACCACACTGCAAGACTGGGGAACAAGGGACCCAGGAAGCTATGCAGAGTGAGCTGTTTTGCTTTAACAAACAAAACAACAACAACAACAACAACAACAACAAAACTCTGGTTTGCTAGCTCAGGCAAACTCCAAATGGATCAGTGAAAAATTTTTGGTTTTGTTTTTAACTATTTCTTTCATTTTTTTTTTGAGATTATAGTATAGTTACAT
>CABHPP010129321.1:39021-61254 GCA_902168425.1 Peromyscus attwateri
TATGTATGTGTGTATGGAGGAGGCTTAGTTTCAGGTAAAGACTCTCTGGGCTTTGTGTCTAAAGTGCATGGTGTCTTCAGCAATAGGGGCCTACCTTCTCCCTCTTGGGGGCAAGCAAGAGCAACAGAATTAGTCTGCATGTTTTGGAGTCTCTTAGACAACCCAGACCAACAACTGAAAAGAGGGCTTCTCATGCCTGGTATTGGGGGTATTGTTAGATGATCTTTGGTTCTTGGAGGGAGCATAGTCAGTATAGATGGGAAAATTTCATTTAAAGTATATTTGCATATTTACACAATGACTCATATGTTTTATAGTTATTTTAAGTAAGTAGTTAATAGTATGCTTCCTTATGATTTTTTCAGACATTGTTTTCTGTAATGTTACTTTCTTCCATCCTAAGTGAAGGCTTGTTTAATCAATCCCTTTGCTCATTTTTCTTGAAACCTTGGTAATTTTCTTCAAGTGAAAAATATCATATTCCTATTTTAGACACACTAATGAAAGGTAAAGATGATAGAATAAAAATAAGAAAAAATAGATTGAAAACAAAACTGGAAAAACACAAAGTTAAACTTAGACATGTAATGATTTTAACTACCCATGTATCTTTCTTGATATATCATGTTTTGTTCTTTCTCTAATATCACAATGTACTCATGGGAGAAACATTGCTGATTAATGGCCCTGAATGTTGATAACAATGGACAAGAAGCTACTTTAAGCCCTTGAGATAGAGTTGTTCTGATAGGAGTTAGGAGAAATAAAGCAGTCACTTTTATAGGCAACTGGGGTTCCAAGCTCAAGGAAAGAAAAATGTTTATATATCATAGAGGAACTGGTACTTGGCCCTGAGAGTGAGGAGGTTTTACAATGAATGCCCTGTTGGTGAGCTCAGGACTCAAATTCAAAGATGGTGACACTCTAAGAATCAGCTGAGTACCAGCCTTTGTTGTCATTTAGTTCAAGTTCTTCTGTCATCTTTTGGGGGAGCTTCTAAGCTCCCCATCCCTGTTGGCACATTTCTATAAACAATAAATATGTTTATAAATAAATGCACATTTTAAAATTTGATTTTAAAAGATAATCCAGTTTGGGATTATCTGGGAAACGGCTCAGCCGGTAAAGTTAAAGGCACTTGCAATGCAAGCCTGGAAACTTGAGTTTGTTCCTTGGAACCCATGAAGATGTAGGTGGAAGAAAAAAAGCTATCCTCTGACCTTCATGTGCACATGTCATGGAGATACAAACACACATGCAATAATAATGATGAGTAAAAATATAAAAATAAGTTCATTTTGACTGTGAACCCTGCAGAGACAGCATTATACATGTTGCTTCTCATCTCTGGCTCACTCTAAAAGTTGTGTCTCTGAGTTTAATCCAGGCAGTTGCATGTGCATCATTCTGTCTGTCCTTTCTACAATGTACTTTACTGTGCGACTGTGTCAAAATACATGTATGCATTTGTCCACTGGTAGAGATTCAAATTGTTGCCATTTGAAATTATTGTGGGCATAGGAATAATAAGTACTGTTTGATAGATATCCATTTTGATAACCAGACACATTTCATTTTCTTGGACACATAAAGATATATTTAGCTTTATCGAAACCAAGTTTCTTTATCATGTAAATAATTCTGTTTGATTCAAATCACTATGCTTTTAAAACCATTTGATTTTGCTCCAGTTTCAATAGCAGAAACTTCAGAAAAGCTTTTACTATGTTTTTTTGCTGATGACTTTTCCAGCTTCATCCATTGCCCCTACTAATATTTTTTTCCCTATGGAGATATGAAGTGTTTGAAACTTGCTCTGCCATCATCACACTTCTATCCTGGCTAACACAAATCTTCAGCTTCAGGTGCCTGGATGGGCATCTTGTTACATCTTACTCAACCCTAAAGACAGATTCACGGTTCCCACTACTCTTCCCCGCTGTGAGCTCTTTCAGAACAATTCTTCATTCATCTTCATGTTTGTAACCTCCATCATTATATACGACACATTGTTAAATAAATGAACAAATGGACTTAGGAAACACATTCCAATAATTAGAAACAAAGATACTATGCCCCTCATATTACAATGCATCTTTGTAAATAAAGTAGAAAAAAAAGAGAATCAATCTGAATATCTTACATCTCTGAGATTAATATATGCATCCTAAATTTTCAAAGATCATTGCCACTCATTTGAACACCAATAGAAAACTAATAACTGAAATTGTCCTGTACAATTGCCCCTGATCTTAATAATTTCAAGATGATGTTCCAAATGGAACTTCCATAACAAAGAGTATAAATGTTATATTTTTGTAATTTCACATTAGTACTCCTATACATACATAAAAAAACAGATCTGGAACTAGATTGCACATCTGGAACCATTTCATAAACTGGATTAGACCCTCATGAGAAATCAAAATGCATTACAGACTTAGTCTAAATTTTTAGCTTAATTATACTTCTCATTTTCTATAAGAAGCTATGCTTTGAGATTGGATTGTCATCAAAGGCATATGGTTAAGCAAATGTGTGAAGAAATACAAGGTTTCAGAGTAAAACATTAGCAATATATGTGCAAATGAATGTTGTACGTGTCTATACCAAAGCAGGCATGTGCTTTAAATAGTTGCTGTTTCTCTTCCTCATCACAGAGCCATTTTGGTCCTATGAAGAAGCCCAACTCCACTTAGCTTGAGAGCTCAAGAGATAGCTTTTTATATTGGCCAAAAAATGAAAAGCAAAAAGCAAAACCAAACAATAAAACTAATCTTGACAAATTACATCCTCAGAGCATTGCTGATTCTGAAGGTCTAATGGGAAATCTTATTTCCCTTCTCAATGTAAGATCTATAGAAAATATCTTTTTATTTACTTCAATTACTTTATGCAAGGAAAGCTAGATAGGGCTGAACAAATGAAGCTACACATCTACATGTTTGCACAAGTGTAGAGGATGAAGTACTCTACCATTTTCTTAAAACAATTAGAACTATCTCAAGATTCAGAAACTATAGCATTATCTGCTTTTTAACTTAAAGGGATTTAATATAAGTTCTGTAAGGTGTGAAATATTAGAAACAAATTCATATGGATTTTAGTTATGGAATCACTTGAAAAGAGATTTTACTTCCAGATGTCTAAATGATCATCCTGGTGAATTTGTAGAAACACAATGATGGCTCAGGAGTCCTAAATCTTTAGGTATTTCCTTTTATATTTTATTACTATTACTCTTTAATCCTTACTTATTTAAACACCTTTTCCTGTATATTTTATTATTAAACTAACTCACTGGGGATTTTTTTAATACATAAAATCAAAAGAACTGGAAGAAAGTTTATCTCCACTTCCTGCCAGAGATAAGCACTGTTTGCTTTTATGAAAAGGATGTAAGTTGTCACAGAAAAAGGATGAAGACCAACTCCTCCCATGGAATTCTGGATTTTTTTATGGAGAAAACAGACAAGACTGAATTTCTTTCAATTCTTGTGTATTTCTTCAAGTAATTTTACTCTAAGCAATTACACCTGAAAATGCCAGGAGTCTAAGAGATCTGTGAACATACGAGCTCCATGAGCTATGGAAATAATTAAACCCAGGGATGATGAGGAGGATGACAGCATGATAACCACAAAAAAAATAAGAAAACTCAGTGAGTTTTAAGGTCGATTCAATGAATAGATACATTTCTGAACACTGCAAACCATTATTTTGAACAATGCCTTAAGTAATAATCGCTTAGAAATATTTCAAACCTTGATCCAAGATATTGCATAGCATAGAAAACTGTAGAAGAGGGATGGAAAGGAGTGAGTGAAGGAAGGAAACGTTCGCTGTTGCTTACTCCAGTCTTTAAACCCTCTCACTTCACTGCTTTCCTAGATGAGGGATTTGGAGATGAGGAAGGAAGATACAGTAACAGAGGCGATGTAAACTAAAAGAACAAGGAGAAAAGGAGTCCAGAGAAATGGATAGTGAACCAAAAATGGCCAGAAAGAATCCACTTGTCGCTGCCTGGGGACCAGCCTGCAGCAGTGCAGGGCTCAGAGGGAATGTACGGAGTAGGCTTACTATGACTTTCTTATCTGAGGGGGTAAAGGGAAAAGACACTCACACACTCTCTTGATGGTTTCCTTCAGACCTTTTCTTTATTCTTCTTTTGCATTCTCCAGTCTTTATTTTCCTGGTGATTTCCTTCTCTCGTTCTTGATGTTTTCCTTCTAACTCTGTCTTTATTCTTGATGTTTCCCTTCTAATTCTTTCAAACTCCCTCATTCTTGATGTTTTCCTTCTAACTCATTTTAACACTATCTTTATTCTTTCCCTTACAGCTTATATACCCCAGCAAAATCCTTCAGGCAATATAAAAATTACAATGTGGTTACATTCTGTTTTTCAAGTGAGTTGTTACAATGAATACAACTAAAAAAACTATATTTTCTACATCCCTTACATGATTTAACATTTTACTTATTACAGGTGAAAAGCAAATTACCCCAAGAATCCACGTGTATTCATACTCAAGCAACTTGTTGTAGATTAACAGTGTGTAAGCAATCAAGATATTCTTTTACTGGCAGGTCACATTTTGCAGTTACAAAGAAAGGACCAATTACTTTATTACTTATCTTGGAAGGTAATCTTATAAGGAATCTTATAAAGGAATCACAAATCTAAACTTTTATATATGAAAAACAATCAATCAGCTCTACTTTAAATCTTTAGATTGCATACCCACTCATCAAGAGTTTCTTATATCAGGAAATTGAGGGCAGAAATGGGTAAAGGAATTAATCACCACCTTTGGTCACCAACCAATCCTAGCAAAAAAGGCATATCAGCTGATGATAATTGGGCTGCTTTGTTCTTGTTCCCTGACCTTAATGAGTTCCGCATTCAACTATCTGCCTTTCTAAAACTTTAGATTATCTTCTTGGGTTTTTCACCGCAAAGCTGTTCCTCTTAGTCTAACTTTAAGTTATTTTTAAAGCTTTGTTTCAGCTATGATGCACTCCAAAACCTGTGAACACATCTCCCAACATTGTAGCTGAAAGTTTTTCTGTGTTCCGCCTGGCCCACGGTCAGGACAAATCTCTCTCACCTGCCAATCCCACAGCCGCTCGGACCCAAATACACACACACAAGCTAATATTATTTTTAAACTATGGCCATGGCAGGCTTCTTGCTAACTAGTTCTTATATCTTAAATTAACCCACTTCTACAAATCTATACTTTGTCCACGAGGCTTGTGGCTTACTGATATTTTACATCTTGCTTCTCATGGTGCCGGCTGGCAGCATTTCCTCTGCTCTGTCTTTCTCCTTCCTCTCTATCTGTTTGGATTTTCTACCTGCCTCTAAGCTACCTTGCCATAGGCCAATTTTTTTTCAACCAATAAGAGTAACATATTTTCACAGCATAAAGACATTCCCCCATCACAACATTAAGGATAAAAGAATTTAAGCTAACTGGGCTACTGGGACTCAATTGTTTTTCATAATCATTAACCCAAGCCACAGTCTATACAGCTCCTTGATAGAAACTCATGGGTTCTAGCTGTGTGACACTTCCTTGTTTTATTTTTTATCATCAAAACTATATTTAAACTAATATTATTATTATCAATTAGTACAGATTAGGGAGAAATTATCTTCATAATAATCTACAGGTAAAAGGACCCAGAAGAACAGGGTATATCTATGAGATAAACACACTACATTACAGGCAGTGGGGATCTCCCCATACCTATTCACATCCTGTCAGATACCAGAGAAAGATATCAGTGCAAAAATGTAAAGTCACAGCAGAAGCAAAAGACATTCTGGAGTCTGTGGTCTTGACTTGTCTATCTGAGATTCACCCATCAGGGATTTGTCTCCTGGAAGAGGCTGACACCTTGAAGTTAATTGCCATCTGTTGCTCTTCCAGCATGACCACTGGCATCCACTGAATCACTCCTACCAAAACAAAAAACAAACAAAAAAAAACCCTACATTGTAGGGAAAGATATTATTATATTATATAATATATAATATATTATATTATTACAGCAATGATCAGGAAAACACCTGCAATGAAAACGTACTGAAACAAACCCCAAAATTAACAGGAGCACTAAGGAGATGTAGATTGTCCTCAACTATTTATGCAGAAGGAACTTTTAGATTTTGCTCTTTTATTTACCCTGTGCAGAATTTCAAAACATTGCCATTTGCTGCTTGTCCACAGAAAAAGCATATGCTGATGAAAACTTGGCTACCAATGACCACAAAATATTCTCAGGTTGTTTGGAAACTCAACATGGCAAGAAATAGATTCATAGTTATTGACCTTCTATCCTTGAGCTCTCACTCCTAATACCGGCTGCATCCAATAGCTTGTATGTTACAACTAAGGAAATAGCCTCTTTGTTTCCAAGAACTTAAAATGGAGTCACTGATCAGAGATTTGGTCTGATAATTACTAAGTGCTCCTATGAGCCATGGTCCTTATCTGAGAAAATAATCAAATTCAAACATATCTGTTTTTAAAGTACTTGAAATTTTCCACTCTCCGATGCCCCCAAATTTACCAAAAGATACAAAATTAACATTGGGCACTTAGTGTTTTCCAATACATGATACTGGGCAGAATAGCTGATAAGGCAAAAGGAAGGTATGCTCACAGGATAAAGGAGACAGTTCAATCACTATTAAGAGACAATGAGCCGGGCGGTGGTGGCGCACGCCTTTAATCCCAGCACTCGGGAGGCAGAGCCAGGCGGATCTTTGTGAGTTCGAGGCCAGCCTGGTCTACCAAGTGAGTTCCAGGAAAGGTGAAAAGCTACACAGAGAAACCCTGTCTCGAAAAACCAAAAAAAAAAAAAAAAGAGAGAGACAATGAATTGAACTGACATGAATTATACCACAAAGCATACCTGGCATATATATTTAAATATATAAAAAAATAATGACAGTATCAAATAGGTGTAAGAATTTAAATAATAAGCATTGGGTGTAAAAAGGATAATATCTGAAAGAAAGAAGAAAAGACTTTGAGAATACACATGGTGAGCACAGCTGGAAAGCAAATTACTGATGAAGAAATTATACTCAGCCATATTACATAAGACAGAGTGAAAACTATAGCTGTGTCAAATACAACACAAACAAAGAGAGACATGGAGTGTTCTGGAGACAGCAGACAAAGAATGGGACTCTCTGAAATAGTAGAGGGAGGCGGAAGGCAGGCAAGAAGGAAGGAAGGAATAAGTAAGAAAGGAGGGGGAAAGGAAGGATGGGAGGGTGTGGGAGCCCAAATTACTCAGGGTCAGAGAATCTGAGCTTGCTTTACCCACCAGGCTGTATAAGTGGATGATTTTACCACGGGCATGGTTACCAGGTGTTTAGAAGGGTCTATACTTGGCTGTATGGTGTGCTTTGATTTAGCAATGGAGAGGTCTTTTGCCCCTCCCCTTGGCACTGTTATAAAAAGCCCTTTTGAATAAACTTCTGGGCCACTGGGTATTGACCCAGGTCCTCCCGAAGCTATCCTGTGTTTCTTCTCATCTCCATCTATCTTTCTACCTGATATTTTCTTATCCCTTTCTCCTCCTCATAGGAACCCTTTAAAAGGTGGGAGCTGGCCTCCCACAGATGGTGCCCTGAACAGGAACTTAGGTTCAGGAACTCCCACAGGAGGGAGATAAGCAGGTAAGCAAGCAGGCAGCAGGCAGGCAAGAAGGAAGGTAGGAAGGCAGGGAGGAAGGGAGCGAGGGAGGGAGGGAGCGAGGGAGGGAGGATTAGGTTTTAATGAAATCAGATAATAATGAAACATCTTTATTGCCAGAAACATTGTTGCAATAAGAAGACAAAAGCAAAAGGTCAGGCATAGAGGCTCAGACCCACAATGCCATCATTGGTATTTTCACATAAAACTTATAAGGCTGGTGATATAGCTCAGAGTACTTGCCTGGAGTGCACAAGGAAGGAACTAAATTCAATCCCCCAGGCACCTCATATAAATAAATGAAAATAAATATTTAAAACAAAAAGACTTCTGGGATGAGAAGATGGTTCAACTGGTAAAGTATGAGGACCTCAGTTAAATCACTGAACTCATGAGAAATGTGTGGTGGGCTGTGGTTGGGGGGCAGACGAGGGGGTGATTATAATGCCAACACTGAGGACCCTGAGACAGGAGAACCTAGGCCTCACTGGCCAGCCAGTCTAGCATAATTAATGAGCTTTAGCCAATGAGAAAGCCCATCTCAAAGGAGCTGGATGGTCTTCCTGAGGATGACACCGAAGCTTGTTCTCTGATCTGCACTACAACCCCACACAGAAACACATGCATACATTTTAAAACAACATACTTTCATATTGTTTACTTATTAAAGAACAGCAAAATTAGTTACATCAAACCTTGGATATATTGCCAAAATAAAGTCAACTTATTTAGAATTATTAGATATTGAGAATAACTTTTAATTTAGAAAACCAACACCACTGGGGAGTATTGACACACACCTTTAATTAGCACTTGGAAGGCAGAGGTAGGCAGATCTCTATGAGTTTGAGGTCAGCCTGGTCTACAAAGTGAGTTCTAGGACAGCCCAGGGTATTCCACAGAAAAACCCTGTCTCAGAAAAAAAAAAAAAGACAAAAGAAAACTAAAACTAACAAAAATTTGTTTAAAAAGTCCACATGTACCCAACAAAAATAATTTCTAATAGATACCAACAATTTGGTGGCTTATCATTCCAAAGAAAAATCAGTGAAATCAATACCCAACTAGTAGAATTTAGCCTAGTTTGCTTTCTGTTGCTTTGATAAATACCATAATCAAAAACAACTTGGGGAGGAAAAGAGTATATTTTATCTTATATTGTATAGTTCATCATGAAAAGAAGCCAAGGGAGGAAATCAGGAAGTAGTGTGAAGGAGAAACCATGGCAGAATGATGCTTATTTGTTTGTTTCAGGCTCACATCCAGCTACCTCTCTTATACAACCCAGGCCCTCTTGCCTAGGATGTTACAGTACATAATGAGTGTTGTGGTTTGAATGCAAATGGCCCCCACAGGCCCATAGGGAGTGGCACTATTAAGAGATGTGGCCTGGTTGGAGTAGATGTGGCCTTGTTGGAGAAAGTATATCACTGTGGAGGCAGGCTTTGAGGTCATACTCAAGCCACACCCAGTGTCACAGTTCATTTCCTGTTGTCTGAGGATCAAGATGTAGAACCCTCAGCTACCTCTTCAGCACCATACCTGCCTGCATGCTGTCTTGCTTCCCTCAATGACCGATAATAGACTAAACCTCTGAAATTGTAAGTTAGCCCCAGTTAAATATTTTCCTTTATGAGAGTTTCCATGGTCCTGGTCTCTTCAGAGCAATAGAAACCCTAACTAAAACAGTGGACTACGCCATACTATATCCATGAGCATGAAGATATGCCTCACAGATATGGTAACAGGCTAATCCGCTGAAGGCAATTCCTCAACTGAGATTCTTTTTTTCTAGGTATGTGTAGATTTGTGTCAAGTTGACAACAGTGGCTGTCTATGAAAGAACTAATTGAAAAGGCATCCAAAGTAAATCACACAGTTGGGCTGGAAAGATGGTTCAGCAGTTAAAATCGTGTACTACTATTGCAGGGAATCTGGGTTTGGTTACGAGAACCCATGTCAGGTGGCTGATAACTATAATTGCAGCTCCAGGGGATCCAACACTGCTGGCCTCTATGGACACCCATATATACAAATACATACCCCTAAAACACTCACACTGAATACTCAAATTAATACTTCAGACTTAGATACTTTGTTTAAAGAAGATCAGAGAAAAATGTAAAGCTGGCATAAATCTTCAGTGTTGAAAACTATTAAAGACCTAATGCACAGATCACAATAAGAAAATTTGAAATCCACGTTGAAAATCAGACGCAGTATTTGCTCCATTTTATGGAGTGTGGAGTCTTAAAGGTCAACTAGTATATGAATATTCATATTCTTTAGATAGCAGAAAGATGCCCATTAAAACTATGAAATTTTTATACCAATACTGACAAAAATTTGAAAGATATGTGCGGTGTATGGCGTGGAAATATGAGAACCTTGAGAAAACTTGGGAAGTAAGGCCGTGGCCATCAGTCTTGCAGGATTAAAAGGTGGTAACAATATTCATTTAAGCAGAAGATATGTGTGACCCACATAGCCCTTCCTTGTAGATATCTCTTCTTTTATATGTCACGAAGACATCTTCACACTGCTTCTTAGTGATCAGGTAGCTTTGATAAGGAACAGGAAGCTGGAGACATCAATCAAAATGACACCCCTGAGAAAGTAGATATGTAGCGCAAGATGAGGGTACACCACAGTGCATTAAGCATTAGCTAGGAGCAATGAGTGCTATTCCTTGCAGCCAGAGGAAGAAGTACTAAGAATATATTTATGAGTCAAAAATGGTAAGAATAAGATGTATCACACTGTCATTTCCATGAACATTTGCAAGTAAAGCAGAGTGGCCAAAGGGGTATCCTGCGAGACACAACGCAGCTTCCAGTGCCACTAAGACAAATGAAGAGGTGTTGGAGAGGTGAGAAAGATGGAGGAGCAAAGTGGTTTGTTTGTTTGTTTTGTTTTTAATTACTAGTTTTTAATTTTCTTTTGGAAGGGATGCCACGAGGGTAAGGGGCAGATATGGAGGGACAGGGAAATGAGCAGGATTGAGGTGTATGATGTAAAATTCCCAAAGAATCAATAAAAAAAGTTAAAAAACCAGATTGGTGTTGTGACTCAGTTACGTATATTTTATTAGAGTATACGAACAGAAGGATCTGTATCATGGTGTCTTGTGCAGAAGGAGGGTGATCAATGGGGAAACAGATCAATAAAGAATATGTTCAGAAGGATCTTAGTCAGAACTACTAGGGCTCATAAATAAAGAATATAGTTGACTTAACCTTATTGCATTATTTGATGGTTTTGTTTCCGGAAGGGAGGTTGTTTGTTTGTTTGTTTGTTTGTTTGTTGAAACAGGGTCTCACTATACAGCTTTGGCTGGCCTGGAACTCACTATGTAGATGAGACTGGCCCCAAATTCACAGAGACCTTGCCTCTGTCTCCCAAGTGTGGGGATTAAAGTCATATGCTACCACATGTGGCTCCTATTTCATCTTTTATCTAAAAATGTAACAAGAAGAGAAATTATGGGAAAAAATTTAAGTAACATGGAAAAATGTTATAAATGTAATAAAAACTGCAGAATAATGGTGACATTCTCTATCTGCTCAATCTCAGGAAGAGATTTAGGGCTCTGTCTCTGACAGCAGAGTGATGCCATAATTATCTCCACCTCACACATAAGCAATAGGAGCGCCTAGATTTCTTTACAATGAGTATCTTCATGAGTATCACGTGTTATCCATTTCTTTACTGGAAATTATACATTATAATGAATATAATTAAGGGATTTTTTTAATTTTCCAAAACCTTTTAAAATCTATTTTATGTGTATGAATGTTTTACCTGCATGTATGTATGTGCACCATATGTGTGCAGTGCCCAGAGGTCAGAAAAAGGCTTCAGATTCCCCTGAACTGCTATTATTGATGGTTGTAAGCATGTGGATTCTGGGAACTAAACTTGATTGAGTTGTCTGCAAGAGCAATAAGTGCTCCTAATCACTGAACCATTATCCAGCTCCATTTTCCATCCTTTATATAGGACAAAAGCATCATTGTATAATAGTCAGAATTTTTAATGGCTTAAAAATAAACGTTTGAACTATCTCATCATTCACTCCTTGAACAAATGAGTATTGAGGGCCTACTGTATATAACAGAGGGATATAACAGAGAAACATACCTCAAAATAAATTGAAAGAATATTTTCATACTCTAAAATACAGATTATTACTAGTGAAACTTTAGCTTTCAATTTGCATTTATTCCAGATTCATTAGGCCATATCTACAGGGAGAATTTACAGTTTATATCATAATCCAGTCTCAATGTCTTATTGTCACTGGACCAAAAATCAGCTGTGCAACCTCTTTTTATTGTGTCTTTAAATGTCCATAATGCAGATCAGGAATCTCCGGCCACAAAATCCATACTGAAAGCAATCTGCTGATCGTCTCCCCAGGCCTGGCATTCGGCCCTTCTTAATTGGCTCCCTCAAATCTGGTCTTTGACGCCACGAACAAGGACAACTTTATTAGTTGCGAGTCTATTTGGCAGCCTCGAAATGGCTTTCTCCAGTGACACAGCTCTCGCAACGCAGCGACACGTCCTTTCATGTTGACTAAAATATCTGAGGGCTACAAACAACAACAAAAGAGTAACAGGAACCCCACTCCTCCCTTTCATCTTCTCCAAAGGAGCTGGTCAGCACAACCAGCTTGACTTTCTTCAAACACAATGTCTCCTTTTGTGGCTGAAGAAAGGCTCCAGCAAACACTTATCCTTTGATATGATAGGCACTTGACAAAAATCACAGACCAAATCAAGCCACTGCTTTGAAGAAAATGCTTATTAAAAACTTGAAGCTCTTAAGTGTACTGGGATTTAGTGTGTAGCTAGCAACATGAGACTGTGGTGTCGTCTGTGGCGTAGCTTTAAAGGCAAGTCCAAATGTATGGACTTCAAGGCCACAGCTGCTACCTCATCCCTTTGTTTGATTGCAAGTATACCTTGAAAAAAAATTGTTTAGTTTTTTAGTGTATTCTGGACTGTTGCTTCTGTATTTTATTCCAGTAAAGGAAATACTGTATTATGTAGGTAGAAAAGAATGTGAGAAAATCCTTGTTCTGTAGACTTTGTCCCATGTCCCCAGTCTCCTTCAACATGCCAAACTGCTTTTGAAGAAAGAATGCTGATATACCCAGGGTCAAATTAGATTTCTAACATGAGGAGCCAAGTTTGAAATCCTCAAACACTTTCAGAATCCCACAGGAAATAAATGACACATTCAAATTAGTATTGCCTGAGAGGAATTGAATAGAAAGATTGGACAGACAGAGCTGGAAAACCACTGGAGATCAGGCAGTGTGCTT
Source organism: Peromyscus attwateri (assembly GCA_902168425.1). Lineage (NCBI taxonomy): Eukaryota > Metazoa > Chordata > Mammalia > Rodentia > Cricetidae > Peromyscus > Peromyscus attwateri. The sequence goes on from CABHPP010129321.1 coordinate 52,068, forward strand.
CGGGCATTTTAATGGGTGGAGTGTTAGCAGCCTCTCGCAGCAACCCTGCTAGAAGAAGACAAAAGATGCAGAAACTCACTCCCTATTTTCTGTCTCTTCTCCCCTACCCCACCCCACCCCCGCCCCGCACTAGCCACTGTTCTCACCTAAACAAGGGATGTAGAGAAGGAAGCCAAGTCGCATAGTCCCTGCAAGTCAGCCTGCCAGAACCAGAGAAAGATGGATGTGGCTTGGTGGAGCTGAGAAAACAACCAACCCCACCGTCACATAACTCTCCTGAGACAATGAAGCTTATCGACTGGTTGTGATGTGGAGTCACCTAGGAAACAAACCTCTAAGCTTGTCTGAGGATGTTTCCAAAGAGGTTACCTGAGGTAAGAAGGACCACGCTGAATGTGGATAGCATCATTTCACAAGATGAGGTCCCAGAGTGAAATGGAAGGGAGCAAGTGAAGCACCCGCACTCATCTTCTGGTTTAAGACTGAGTGTGAACAAGAACCTCACATCCCTGCTACCATGGCATCTCCACTGCGATTGGAGTGGAACCCCAAGCCCTAAGCCAAAACAAATCCTCCACTCCTTGGGTTGTTTTTGTCAATATTTCATCACAGGAATGAGAAAAGTATCTAAAGACACTACCACTAAAGGTATAGGCCACTTGTCAGGAGATCAGCCTCACAACGATTCCTGCAGATTCCTGCTCTAAGCATCTACTTCAAGTACAAGAAAAATCACTGCATTCTCAGATTTTCTGAGAAGGTTCTTTCAGTCTCCAAGATGGAGCTATGGGGGCAGAGCCACACGTGCAATTGAGTTAAAAATATTAAATGCATTCTGTTCATTCCATATGCCTCTCAAATAAACAACTATGTTAACATTTAGATGATTATAACAAGGGTACATGATAACACATGTAGACATCTACTTTGGAATGTTACCTGACTTAGCATATGTTATAACAGTTTTTAATTATTTTTCTCTGATTCAAAAAGTCTTCGCTGAAGATAAACTGTAGAGTAAATATTTTCTCATGAAGCTTCCTTCCTCCTAATCTCTAAGCTTTTCTACTGGTGTTCATTTCAGAAATCTTTATATTCTTGTTTTGCAACGTCCAAAACTCATAATTTCTTGAATGGTGTGTGTGTGTGTGTGTGTGTGTGTGTGTGTGTGTGTGTGTGTGTAAGACAGAGAGCTTTCTATATAATAAATATTCAACAGATATGTTTGTTGATTGTTGGGCAATTATACATTTTAAACATCTATTTCAAATGATTAATGAAATTTTGTGTGAACACTGTAAGTACGCAGTAGAGCTTGGAAGGTTTGAATTCATTTATTATCCTTAAATGATCAAGCCTTTTGCAAGTATGAACAATAATTTATAAATGGATCACTGTACTTAGCAAACTAAATGGAAACTTTGTACAAGAATCTTAATAAACAAAAATAATAATCCATCAAGGAAATGAATAAATGCATTATTAACCTCTCAAATTCAGCAGAATTTAGAAATGTAGTGCTGAATAAAAAAGATTAGGTTATAAAACTCTCACATGCATGCACATACAGACACACAGACATGTATATACATACACTCATACATATGCACACATACACACATATACACACACACACACATACATACACATGCAAAGACTTCAATTTTGAAGTACAGTAATGGGAAAGGCTATATAGTTGACAAGCAGGTGTTCATGCCAATTCTGGGACCGATTATCTATATGTCAAAGGCAGTTCTAAAGTGCTTGAGGTATAAATGAAACAAGATGGACCATGAGCTGATGGTTGTTAAAGCAAAGACAGGTCTTCATGTGGATTTCTTGCCAAACCTATGTAAAAACCAGGTGGGATATTTATGTAATTTCAAATTTTCTAGCAGCAATATTTTAAAAAGTAAAATGAAATCTGCTCTTTTTTTTTCATTTAACTTGGTACACGAAAAATGTTATCATTTCAAAATGCCACTAACCACATTTAAAGTGCCCTGTGTCTGTGTGTGGCTGGCAACGCTATGCTGGAACCAGAGTCTCTGCTGTACCTTCTGCTTTTAGGCGTGCTAAACATGTTTTCCAGAATAAATGAAGGAGGAGTTGGCTAAGTTGCACTTCTATCCATGACTATTTCCTCATATATTTGATGCAAGAGAAGGACGTACATGTCTTTAAATGATTTCTAATTCCCTACTTCCTAGTTTCTTTTCCAATCAGTCCCATTGTAGGATTTTTGCTGCTCCATAGAGAACAATGCACCTATTTCTGAAAAGCCATTCTTATTTTTTAGGAGATAGAACCTGAAAAGTGTCATTCTGTATCTCAGGTTATTTAGGTACAAATAATCATTTTATAAAATTCATTTTCTTCTGCTCTAAGATGAAATGGTGATCCATCATCTCAGTTTGCACTTGCCAATGTCTCATTCATTCCCTTTTTTCTTTCATATACTATTCACTACCTAATCCCCATTAAGTGCCAAGGGGTGGGCTTGCAGCAGAGTTAAACCACAACCCAAATATAAATCACACTCCATATTGAAACAAGTGATTTGGAAAAAAGAGAAATTAGAATGCCTTCAATATTATTATCATCACTTTTTCTGAAGTGTAGCACTGGAGAAATTAAAATGCCTTCAATACTATTATCATCACTTTTTCTGAAGTGTAACACTGTAGCTAACCAGATTTTTAACAATGGTCCTTTTGACTTTTCATGTTCTGAGTAATTTTTTAGGTAGCCATGTTTTGCATTGGGAATGCTTGTATTTTGTAGGCTTTCAGCTATACACAGCTGGAAATTAAATGCTGCAAAAGTGCTAAGTGTTTACACTTTTGATAGCCAGTATTACGACTAACCAAGTTGTTTGATTTTAGCTTCGTTGTTTTTACCAGCCCATAGAATCACTCTCTTGTTTCATTTGGTTATTCTCATCAAATGTGTGTTCCTGGTGTCATTTAGAAGGCAGGTATCTTAGCTACTTTTTTATTGCCACGACAAAACACCAAGAAGAAGGCAACTTACAAAAGAAAGCATTTAATTGGGGCCCATGCTTTCCAGAGGGCAGTGGAGTCCATGATCACGATGGCAGCAGGCATAGAAGCAGGCAGTCAAGCACAGCATTGCAGCAGTAGCTGACAGTTTACATGTGATTCACAAGTGGGAGTCAGAAAGAGATTTAACTGGGAATAGTGTGGGATTTTTAATCCTCTAATCCCATCCTCTGTGACACACCTCCTCCAATAAGGCCACACCTCCTACTCCTCCCCAAACAGTTCCACTAACTGTAGAAGGAGCATTCAATCAAATACATGAGCTTATATGGGGGTCATTCTCATTCAAACCACTACAAAAGACTATAGGTACTTCTTTTATTTATTCTAAGTAGAAGAAGGAAGTTGTATATTTACTCAAGTTTAATAAACTCTGGTTCATGAAAAATCTAGGCTTAGTTTACATTTTAAACGTGTAAAGATTACTTGTCATGTTGAAAAAGCTTCATAACAAATTGCTACCAGTTTTAATAGGAAGCTTTAACTTTTGTATATTTAGATGAGAATTAATTTAACAAAAACAAATTTCATGGAATTACCTGTGAACCAACTTATGACAATTTATTTATAGTATTTTATCCAAGCTAAAGAGATAATTTAAAAATCTATATGAATACCTATGAAGTGTTAGGTTATATAACTGTTGGATTTTTTTTCCCCAATTATACTACAAGTGGGAGGGGAGGGGGGCGGGCATTAACAACCTCTTACTACTCTTGGCATGAGATACTTGAGTGCATGATGTTGACCTTTCCAGGTTGTTGAGTCAAAGATTGCAGTTGATAGCTTTTGTCATTGTGCTTCACTGAACAGCATTCATTCAGGGTATCCGAAGCAGCCCTAGATAATAAAACTCCAAGTCTGAAATTAAGCATCCATGTTTTCTTCCAGTATTGCTTCCATATAAGGAAAAGTTAAGAAGGAAACTGCTTTAGAAAAATTAATCTCTGTCATAAATCAAGTGTTTTCTTCATTTAGTCCAGTGGTTCTCAACCTTCCTAATGCTGTGACCTTTAATACAGTTCCTCATGTTGGGGTGACCCCCAATCATAAAATTATTTTTGTTGCTGTTCCATAACTGTAATTTGCTACTGTTATGAATCATAATGTAAATATCTGTGTTTTCTGATGGTTTTAGGTGACTCCTGTGAAAGGGTCATTTGACCCTCTAAGAGTCATGACCCACAGATTGAGAACCACTGATTTAATCATCTTACCTGGTTGTTATTACCTGCGAAGTTCCAGCCTTTCACTCTACAACAGTTGTGGCAGGGAGGGGGATGGAGGAGATCCATTTCCCTTAATGGGACTAAAAATCTATTGGCGTTAACAGTAACAGAAGTCTTTATGTGGTTATGGGAATAGGGGTTGATTCTCAGTTATGGGAATAAAAAGTCACTCCCTGAATTAGCAGCAGTCCCTAAACACTGTGTGGAGAAAGGAAGGTGGGAAAGAGCAAATGGAACAGGAACAGAATATGCTTCTACCTTGATCACACATTCCTGCTTACCCAATGATTAGAATATGTAAATGTGTGAATTTGATTTAATTAATTCAAAAGCAGATTTTCCTGTCATTAATTTATGCTCTCAGGCCTTAAATTTATCACACAAAATCAGGGCTACTATGCTGGTAGAATTTTTTTCTGGAGGACAATTTTTTAAAAATAGAAATCAGGATAAGCCTTGGAGCTCTCTTCTTTGTATTAATCAAGTATGGAAATCCAGTCACCCTGAGGCTTCTTATGAGCCAGCAGTTCCCATCAGAGGAAGGGGAGGTTCTTTGGATGAAATGATAAGCCTCTGCAATGAAACTGAGACCCTCTGACAGAACATAGACTTGTGTCAGAGTATTAGCACGTTCAGGAAGAACTGCTGGATACAGTAACTGCTAATGCTTCCCTGAGAGAGTCAGAATGCAGAGTGACCACCAAGACTCAGTTCTACACAGAATCTATTTCTATCTCTGAATTGAGGAAGAGAAATATGAATGCCATTTTTTATTAAATCAATTACCTCAGTAGTTTTCCTATTTTACTTTGTACATGTTCTCTTTGGGTGTAAGATTTCCTTATTATTGCCAAGACATTCTTGAGCATTCTTCCCCCAAAGCCCTCTGCTCTCCATTCCAAGGAAGATAGAATCTTGACAGTACAAATCCAAACACAAAGTTCATTTCATGCATATGAGCTCAGTGAATCTGTCACATATCTTAACTTTCTATGGCCTTGTCCACTTACGTGGCATGGAACTGCTGCATTAGAGAATCATTTTGTTAATAGATTTTGAGCTTCTACCACTCCTGGCCTCTTCAGGCATGGAATCTATTAATACATTTCAAATTTTCCCACCACACAGTTTTACTAAATTCAAAACTTTGTTCTCCTTCAACAACTAGTACCTAGCCTATCACCACTTGGGAGTCAGTAGACGTTAAGTGTGTTTCATTAGTGGAGAAAGTAAGACTACGGGGAGTGCATTCTTCTTGATAGCGGAATTGTTTATTGGTGAAAACTGTCAAAATTCCGATTTACCTCTTACAAACTAGCTGCTTTTCCCAAGATCTGATCGGTTTAAACATCGCATGCCTTGCATGCATGCTGTTCAGATTCTAGTCTATACATTCAAGGGAGACTGTTGAGGCTGCCGTCGATAACTGAACTCACTCATGTTGATGTGATGTCAGTGAGTCCTTTACACTGTTACACCAGAAAAGTGGACATAAAATTATTTCATGGCAACCACTTCATCATTGTCCAAGCATTAGAGAACAGCAGGCAGGGAATGATTCAGGATAGGAACACGTAGAAAATGGTTGAGTGAATATTAAATAACAACACACCAAAAAACAAGAGGAAAGCTGGAATAGTATACATGTTCAATAAATATGTAATAAGGATGTACTGCATCCGAGTCAGTGCAATAAACATTACGAGATGAAGGGGTAGATGCCAGTCTTAAGTATTTATATCAGGAGAGACAAGTGCCGGTGACTAATATATCAGATTGTTGAAACTAGTAAATCATATAGGACATCCAAATTGCTTGGGAGAAGGAGCGTGTGGCTAGCTACATAGACAGCCTATTCTCACTGTTTTCCCTACTTTAACATAGCACCCATGTCTCTGTGGTCACTTAAAAACTGCCAGTGGGCAAATGGATCAATGCCAGTTCCTAGGAGAAAGAGATGAATGTGTTATTTCTTCAGTAGCCCAGCAAGCTAGTGTGGATCCTGTAAGGGCTGACTTGACTGAGACAGCTACACAGTGCCTCCCAGTGTTCAAAAAGCTAACCTCACCTTTGATCTCAGCATACTACCCTGTGTAGTTTAGTATAACATATATATAGCAATTATATGTCGTATATGTATATATACATACATAGAGTAATTCACATGTATCATGTATTATTTAGTATAATGGTTAAACCCATCACCTTTCAACAAACCTTGGTGATAATTCTACTGAAGAGTATGTCTGTAAAACACAATGATGCATATAAATGAACACAGAAGCGAATGTTCATTTGTTAGGTTCATTATGAAAAATATGACATTAAGTTTAAGAGAGAGAAAGATAAATCCAAATGATGTCTGTTTGGGAAATTATACATGGTTTCTAAGTCTTTTCTCTCTTTCTTTCTCTGAGTTTTGCTAAACAATTAGAAGACATTAAAACAATTGTGAGGTTGATAAGAGTTCTAAACTACTATATTTACTTATTATATCATGTGTAGTATCTTTCTTTTATATTAATGAGTAATCGGAGGTCATTGACCTTTGGCCATTGTATTTTAATACACATGTAAACATGTTCTCTAGCAGTAAAAGTAGCTATGATATAAGTCATTCTAGCATATCAGCATTCACTGCATTGAATTCAGCTAAATGAAGAAATTATAATTAATGTTATCTGTATGCAAAATGGTGTTATAAACACTGGAAAAGTAAGTACGTAAGATGCAAGGCCTTCTAGGAAGCAGTGGAGAAGACAGATATTAATGTCTCCCAAGAACAGGGAAAGCAAGAAATAAAATAATAGGAACTAGCCTTGTTGACAAGCCACCCTACTTATAATAGCATCCCCGTGAAGTCTTTCCATTTGTCAGGCATACCCCCAATCCAGACATCCCATGAATAATTGTCATCTTCTGCACGTGCTTAAAATTTGGGGAGTAGCTTGATTCACTGTTCTGCTGTTATTTTCAGTTAGTCTCCTATTCTCAGTGGAGGCTCTGAAGTCACATCAGACAGAGAAAACAAAGGAACTATGAGGGAAGAATGCTTCAGTGATACACAGAATCTTTGGAGAAATGCCCTGTCCACAGTGTAGCTTGAATATTTGAACTGTGGGACGCTGTACGTTTCAACGCAAGTATCCATTGAATTTTCCTTTCCCCCACATGGAAAAAAAAAGCAGTGCGGACAATGAAATAACATTGCCCTAAAACTGGCAATGTAAATGCTGTGCATGGACATTTGTTTACGCAAACTAACACTCACCAATGTAAACTAGTTGTTGAAAGGACAACAGTCAGGACAATGACTTCAGAAAAGTAATTACTTTCTTCACACTTCAAGGCCATGTGGTTTTTGTAAACAGGAAACTTCTAGTTGAAACACATTTTATCCCTAAAATCCTCTGCAAACATAGCCTAGTAAAGTTTTAGTGAATAAAGCAATTAACAAGGAGACGTACAGCCAATGAGATGTCCTCCTTTAAAGGACCAGATAAATAATATCCTATACTGCTCCTATTATTGACACTAATCTGTGAATCGCTAAAACTATAGTTTGAAAAATCTTCATTTATGGTTCAGAACTTTTCATGTCTTCATGTATGATTCCAAGTATATTCCTTTCCACTTTCAATTTTTATTTCAGCAAATTTGGCAAGCACAAAATAATCTGGTTATTGATTAGGAAAGACAGTCTACAAGTAATTTTTAAGATCCCTACTAATACAGCACTAAAAGTAGGAATACTACCATGTTGACTAAATAATTCAATTCAAAATAAATTGAGAAAGCCAACTAAAATGAATAGTATGTATTATATTATATACAATGTGATCTTTTTGTAACGAAATAGCAACTTTTTGCCAAAATCAAAATCATATTTATTTTTAAAGAAACATGAGACACAGAAAAATAATGTTTCGTACATAGAGAAACAGAGACAAATGGTCTACCGTCCCTGCACTGATGCTTGCAATAAAAGATAGTTAAGGAATCTGAAAACAAGAGTCACCCACAACGTTCAAGTGAGAGGTCTCATGTGAACTTTTACTTTTTGCCAGATGTTGCTTTTACATTTTTTCTTGACTTCCTGGGAGGAAATTGAAAACATTATTGCATGTTATATATCCTTTACCTCTTTGCTTGTGGGAGAGAATTATTCGTGTCTTCTGCTTTTCTTCCCTCTCTAGTAGAGAAATATAGGAATCCCTGTGAGGAAAGGATAGTCATTCAAAGCATTCATGCTGAAGAAATGACTTTTGAGTGCTCCCCTCTATCTTTAAAGTGGTTAATGTTATTGTCACATGAATGGGAAAATACCACAAAGCCCATCATCACGTTTACAGAAATTCATTGACATACTGTCCCTCCATCTCGAGCATGTATGCTTCACTGTAGGCTGTGTCAATAGTATAGGGTATAAAATTCATACCACTGATAATTAACTCAATAGAAAGGCGATGCCATGAGCATGCCTTTCCTAGATTTCAACACCTGTCTTGAAAGAGCTCTATAAATTTCTATTTCTAGAAGCCAATTCTTTTTTTTTTTGGTTTTTTGAGACAGGGTTTCTCTGTGTAGCTTTGCGCCTTTCCTGGAACTCGCTTTGGAGACCAGACTGGCCTCGAACTCACAGAGATCCACCTGCCTCTGCCTCCCGAGTGCTGGGATTAAAGGCGTGCGCCACCACCACCCGGCAAGAAGCCAATTCTTAATGAATAACTTCTAAGAGCAGTTTCTGCCCCAACAGGGAAATGTACCTGAATTTTCTTTCTTTTGTTTTCTTTTTTCCTTTTATTAAAATAATTTTTTTCTCACATAATATATACTGATTTTTATTTCCCCCATCTCCACTCTTTCCAGTTCCTCCACCAACTCCCATTCAGAGCC
>CABHPP010129323.1:0-43590 GCA_902168425.1 Peromyscus attwateri
GCTTGGGGCTGGTGGAAAGCTCCAGAGCAGGCTGGAGCAGGGAACCGCCGCCACTGGAGTCCTCCGTGCGCAGGACTTGTGGCTTCACCTCCTCAACTGAAGATTCCCGGCTGCCCTAATAAACATCACACATTGGCAATGACGATGACCCAAGGTGGAGGGACGCAAACCACCCCGAGTGAAGGGCCCGGTGTGAGAACAACATTTAAATGAGCATGCCAGGTCGTTGCACCTATAAGCATTTACAGACCAGGAAGCTTGCTGTGGGAAATCCGCACCAAGTCCCTGGACGAAGTGGCACTTGAGGCTAAACAGATGAAATGTGAAGTTCGAGGTGCGACTAACAACCCTCTGTTAGGCGAGGGAGTTAGGGCCACGAAATGTGAAACCACCACCCACCCCACAGCTCTGGGACCCGCAGCGGGAGCAGCTCCTACGGCGCGGGACGACTGGCACGGAGACCTGTGCTCGCACGGCGGCCTGTGCTCGCAGGAAGGCGGCCCCACTAGCCCGGGCTTCCCGGGGCAGCCCCGGCTCCGAGCGATCTGAGCGACCGGCAAGGCGGACCGGGGCACGCAAAGGCCCCAGCCGGCTCATCTGCACCGCCGCACCGAAGCCTCCGCTCCCCCGGGGAGCTCGACGACCAGGCCGCGGGGCACTTACTAGCCATGGCTCTTCTCCGGAGCACCGAGCGCGACGCGGAATGCGACCAGTCAATCCAGGGGCCCAGCGCGGGAGGCGGGGCCCGAGCAACGCGCAGAAGGGGCGTGGCCAAGACCTGAGCCGAGGGGCGGGGCCTTGATGAGTTTGGAGCTTTAGGTGTCTGGTTTTGACCTTTGTTATTTTGTGCTGGTCAGTAAGCCTCTGACTTTGCACATGTTCAGTACCTGTCTATCCCTGAGCTACATCCTTGCCCCGGCTCTGCACTAAAAATGGCTCACTCTCTGCGCTTGGACACATTAAAGAGAAAGGGATAATTACAAATTCTTTAAATAAGGCCTTCAGAAGGAAGGGCAAAGAGGATCAGTCTACATTATGGTGGTGTGCCTTAAATGGTTAAGGAGCGGTACCTTTGGGTAGAAAGGCTCTTTATGTGGTAATAAGGACTGAAATTTCAGGTTGGATGACAGCAGTGGCCAGAGAAATGAATGCTACATGCTGACAGACGTGAGGTGGTGCACCTGGTTGATTCAGGCTACCAGACTTCAGAAGCCTGCTCAGAAAGTGGCAGGCAGAGAGTTGGTACTAGGCAGTTCTAAGATTTGACGTTTGTATTTATTACTTATTTCGCTGTTTTGATTTGTTTGGGGGCCTTTCTGGTTTTCAGACAGGGTCTCATGTAACCCACGCTGCCTTTTAATTTATTATGTAGCTGAGGCCGGCGACCTTGACTCCTAATCCTCCTGCTCCAACTCTTGAATGCAGGGATTGAGTCATGGACCACACACCCAGCTACACTGCTTTCTAAAGTGCATACCTTGTCACATCTGCAGAGCCTGGAAGCAAGGGGACTGGAGAGCTGGGACAAGACTGAAACCAAATGCCTGGAGATCAAATCCCCCAAAAGAAAACTTAGCCAAAAGAGCATCCAGTGGGGGCTGAACCTTTACAAACTTTGGGGTGTAGCATGGGGGGGGGGCAGAGAGCCAGAAACAACAGTTTAAAAAGGTCAAAGCAGGGGCTGGAGAGATGGCTCAGTGGTTAAGAGCACTTACTGCTCCTGTAGAGGACCTGGGTTTGATTCCCAGCACCCACGTCATATCTCAAAGGGATCGCAGAATTATCTAAGAACCTGGGGACATTGTGGAAGAGGGTAAAGAAAGAATGTATGAGCCTAAAGGTGTGTGTGAGTGAGTGTTGCAGTATGACCTTATTTCATCCAGGCATAACATATTCACCCCATCTCCATCTTACACTGGAAACTGCATTGGCCTGGTAACCACAGCAACTATTAGAGAGAATGCCAGGTCTATGGAAATGGATCTTGAAAGGAAAAGTATCCGCTTAAGACCCCCCAAGGCCAAGTTCTCAGCACAAAGGAGATTCATTTTCCTCAGAGGGACAGAGGGCAGGGAATAAGAGACCAACACTGGAGACAGAGGATAAGGGAGATGGGAAAGAGAACAAGGGAGAAGAGGGAGGGGTATGTGCCCCAGAGGGACAAGGGACTGCCTCTTGATAGAGAGGAGACAGATGTGTTCCAGAGGTGAATGGCAGTTTATAAAGGTTCAGGGGAAACCCTGTGTTAAGATGAGGTGTTTAATTTTAATTGGCATGTTAATGAGGTGAGCCAGGGGGCTTTTGATTGCTTGACTTCAGTACTTTGATAGCTGGACCTTGGTGGTCAGCCTCAGGAGGAGGAAGTAGCCAAATAAGGAGAAAGACCTTGGTGGCCAGCTTTAGGAAGGTAATCTAATGGTTTTTAGCAAGGCAGGATGAGGGAGAAGGGCAAGGCCTGCTGGAACCATGCCTGCCACGCTCGAGCTGGCCGGAGTCCCTTTAGATCTACTGACCTGTCCTAGGAAAAAGAGGAGGGTGGGGTCACAGGACCATTCCTTCCTGAGCTCATCATCCTCCTGCCTCAGTATTACTCTGTAATAGCTGGGACTATGAGCACCCCAGCACCCATACGGTGTCATTAGTTTTAAGCTACCTAAGGGGCATGAACAGCAACAGGAATATAGTAGAAATGTTTACTCTGCAGATAAAATACCAATAAAAAAAAAACGAACAGACAGCCTTGAGAACAGAAGTTTTGAGCAAACTGTATCAGTTTATTTACAATTGTAATTTATAAACAGTAACACAAACATCTTTACATTAATATTATGAAAAAAAGTCCCATAGCTGAGATGGTTGAAAAATGAGACTTCAGGACATTTCAAAGAGGGTGTCAAGAAAATGGAAAAAATGCAATACAATAGTTTGGGGAAAGAGTTATAAATATCAAGTACTGCACAGGTGCAATTTCATGCAAATGTCTTCAACCACTCAAATAAATTGTTTTTATTTAGATCAAAATAAGGTTCTTTTAATTGTGTTATCTTTTATTCACTTGATTTCCATTAAGCAAATTAAAACAACTGGCTACTAATGGGGTACATCTAGATATTTCTATCAGCCAACCCCTTAAAGAAAATCTATTACGTTTTATGACATGGCAGGTTATAGTTGCTATTTTTCAAACAGATTTTATGAAAATCATCTCATGGTCCAAAAGATGTTTCTGGATCTCTCATCACATGTGACTTATCTGGGCCACAGAAATTAACCTGAGCAAGCTGCAAAATAAAGCAGACTGCTCAGTTTTGTCAGAGTGAAAACAGTTTCAGCTACTGACATTGTTACTGAGAAGACAAAACCAAAAGAACAGTTTTAGAAAGTGATATAAAAACACTGAAATTTCTATGGCTCTCTGATTATCGTCTTTTTTTAAACTGGACATTAGTGTGGTCACAGGTGATCATCTCAAGAAGGATAAATCAGAGCAGTCAAAACACTCTGAAATATCCTAGACCAAATGATCCATGTAATAAAGACCAATGACATTATACAGATACCATTCTGTCCCCCAAATGCTAATCTGAACCTTAACATGCCTACTTACTTCTAATGCTGTTAACTGTTCCTTAGCAACCACTGGGATGGAGCTTAGAATCTCTGAGGCAATTAGTCGACAAATAATTACCTACTGGAGTGAAGATGAGTGAAACTGATGCTTCAGTGTTTCACTATGGCTCGATTTTGAATTGGCTACAATCTCCATTCATTCCATTAAACAGACTTCAATCTTTTTAAGAACAGAAACAGTGAGCTAATTATTAATCTATACTTTCAATTTTCTGATCTTGCTCATTGCAGCAAAACTCAATGTAGCAATTAACTCTCTTCAACTAAATCTATCTCTAAATTTCAGTGAAGACATTGCAAATATGTATGTGTACAGTTGTTTTAAAACCTGAAAATGATGCATGTCCCTTAAAACAGCTCTTCAAAACAGAACTGCATTCTGTGCCCTTGGTCCATAGGGCACAAGGCCAGTTACTTCAAAGTCATTTAATAACTGGCCTTTATAATAAATCATTTTACAAAACCAAAGATGCAAAAGAAATTTTTAAAAAAGTGTACCCATCCCGAGATTGATTACAATAATTTGCACTTAGACCCTCTACTCAGGCACCCTCATGAGCAAATGAAAGTTCTCTGGTTAGTATTGAGTCAGGAAATATATTTTCATGTTTCTCTTGGTTGCCATAATTTCACTTAAATAACTTTCTTTTACATTAACTTTCCAAAGCATCCAACACTTTCATGATCTGCTGTTTTATGGCTCTGGTAGCATCTCCTGCATTTGGGATCAAATACCTATGGGAGAAAAAATACAGATGCATATTAATACAGCACTTCCCCTTCAGGGTTCTACTGAGATGTCGTCTCTAACTAGAAACTTTCCTTGACCAATGAAGCTAGCAGAAATGCCCTCCTGTGTACTCCCACAAACTTACCCCAACAGACAATCAAAACATTACTTGAAAATCTAAAAGTCAAAGTGATGGGACTTTTCATATAATACACAGCCAAGATTCTCTGAACCTCCAATAAGGATGTATAATATCCAAATAAAACACAGGTAAAAGATTATACTTGCTGTGGTGGTTTGAAAGAAAATGGTCCCCAAAGGGAGTGGCACTGTTGAGAGGTGAGGCCTTGTTGGAGAAGTGTGTCACTATGTGTCACTATAGTATTGAGGACTCCTATGCTCAGGCTACTCCCAGTGCCACAGTTTACTCCCTGTGCCTGAGGATCATGATGTAGAACTCCCAGCTCCTTCTCCAGCACCATTTCTGCCTGCATGCTGCCATGTCCTGCCATGATGATAATGAACTAAACCTCCGAAACTATAAGCTACCCAATTAAATGTTTTCCTTATAAGAGTTACCGTGGTCATGGTGTCTCTTCACAGCAATAGAAGCCCTAAGACACACACTGTCTTGTACAGATGTAATTCAATTGGCTACAGTTATAATTTTGTTTCAGCATCCAATTCCAAAGACAATGACAACTCTGGTACTTGCTAGTTTGACCTTAAGCAAAACATTAAGTTGTCTAAAACAGATTCAAACCACCCTCCACTTACCACGTTTTGATGATGGAAAATAAAATACCAACTTAGCATTCTAAGACAAATTTAGTTCACTGAAAAGTCAGCATTTAGTATAGCACTTGTATAATTCTTTTCCTAAAAAAAGTTCACTTGTGTATGTGCATGTGTGTATACACACATGGGCAGGCATGCACACATGCATGTGTGAATCTGTGTAGGTCTGTGTACACAGAGAGCAGAAGAGGGTGCTGGATGTCTTGCAGGTGGAGGTACAGCATCTGTGAACCACTGGACATGGCTTCCAGGTGCTGGGAACTGAGCTCGAGGCCTCAAGCACAGAGCAGGGTCTCTACTGTTGCAGCATGTCTTACTGCTTTGTTTATTTTGATGTTACACTGATTTTGTGTGGCGGGTGCTCATAGTGTTAAGTGGAGGTCAGGAGAGTTGGGTCTCCTTCTACCATGTGGATCCCAGGGACTGAATCGGGTTGTCAGGCTTGGCGACAGGTGCCTTTATCTGCTTAGCCGTCTCTCCTAACCTCTAGATTATTCCTGATGATCCCGGTGTCAAGAAGTTTATGAAATTTGCTACAGCATTTCTGAACTCATGCATCAGTGTTGAAGCCACCTATGACCAAGTATCAGGAATAGAGTGACAACAGGCACCGTCACCGGAGGGGAGTGCTTCACGGTCCTATTCCAACACCCACTCACCAAAATCAAGAAGCAACTGGTTAATGATTTGCATTCATTCAGATAATATAAAAACATCTTACCTTTCAATAGCCAAGATTTCTATCCCGGAAGCACTGCTGTTTCCATACTTGAAGGTAATCAGCTCGGGATGTTTTTTTTTGGACGTAATTTTAACTACAGAATTTAGTGCTTGTCGAGACTGGATATAAGCCAGTCCTTTCCGAGAAAGAATCTCCCTTAAGCAGTACATATGTGTTGCAGTTACCAGCAGGTGACTTGAAAGAAAGAAGTTTAAATGAATGGGATTCAAAGCAGACATGTTACTTCAACAGCTCCAGTATAAGAAAATTCAACTTTAAAAGAAATGATTTTTGAGTTAGCTATGAAGCTACTCTATAAACAAGCTACGTATTTTTCTTTAACTTTATGCAAAATTGTTTGTTAACAGATAATACCACAACTATTTTAGAGTTTTATAGTAAGAAGACCAGTATAATATATAAATAATTTTTAACTCCAATGAACTATCTTGCCATTCTCAAAAGTTTTAACGGGATTCTCTACACTCAAAGTATTCTCTGCCTATACACCATGGTCAATATCGAAGGCCACTAAGCAATTGTTGGGTTTCCTTACATATTTTATAATATTCTGCAACTAAATCCTGAAGGCAAAATGGCCATAGATTAAACAACAACAACAACAACAACAGAAAACCCCCTAACTCTTATATCTTAGCTCATAACTTTTAACACAACAATAAGATAAATTATCAGACGTGCCTAGAATATGAAACATTTTACAAGATAACTGGCCTAGACTCCTGAAGAGAACAGTTTGTGGGAGAGAGGTAATGTTCAACCATACACTGGACGAGATGAGCATTGACAGACAATGCAGTATGGACCCAGAAGAGAAAGGAGATTACCCAAGTTAACTTGGGAATACTGAAAATTCCAGGGTCTCAGTGTTGAGCAATATTAATTTAATAACATTCAGGTGAAGTAATGACATTGGAGTTATGTCAAAAAATGCTCTTATTCTTGGGCTATCTATGCTGAAGCATTTAGGGGGAAGTAGCACATGTATAAGCTGCTTCTGAAAGACCTGAGTGTGTGCTACGTTTATGGAGACCTGAAGGGATGCCAAAAGCTGGCATGTCCAGGAGAGGCATATATTCAGTCAATGTTTTGTCTCAGAATTTTCAAAATGCAAATTACTTAAGAACTTTAAAAAACTGAGACACTTAACACAAGCTGACAGTAGGAAATTATGTCGTTTTGCACTTGAATAAAAGTCCCTTGCAATTACTTTCATATTAACTTCACCCAATTTGAGTTTACTTCTAAAGACATTTTCAAAAGTACCTGGGAAACATATGTCCACTTTCCTTGACTTCTTTACAGGGAAAATGATGCTTGGTGTCTGGCTTGTTTATCCAGGTCTGAATGTTTACAACTTCTTTTCTGTCATCGTCTGACATTGAAGAACTGTCAATTTCATCTAGGAAGGAAGAAAAGTGTTAAAACGGGGCATCAGCAACTCAAACACGTTTCTAAGCAACCTGACTTTTTTCGGTGTGTGTTGAACTCATGAGAAAGGGAAAAAAGCCATTCTAATCTTACTGGCTATATTATGCAACAACAACTTTACGGTAAGAAAGTCAAGTCAAACTTGGGGTACATATTGAAGAGTTTTGATAAGGGTAACACAACTATGGTCTACCCTGTCAACAATAAGCATCTCTCTTGAGGCAAAGGAGGCCACGCTCTCCTTTGCCAGTTTCTGATTTTAAATAGAAAATAACACTAAATTCAACCTGCATTACATCAGGAAAATAGTTTTCATGAAAAAAAAAAAAAAACCCTACAACATTCTAATTTTGTTTTTCTAATGTAAGAAAAAGGAATTACAGGTTCCTAGGGTTAATAGTTATAAATGCTTCTCCCTTGTACTTGTGTGTGTGTTCCTGTGAGTACACATGTGTGCAAGCACCTGTGGAGGTCAGAGGATAAGCGCTGGTGTCAGTCTTCAGAAGCCAGCTACTTTCTACATTTTTGAATTTTTATATTTATTTATTTCCTTATCATTAAACTGTCTGTTAGTTTTATTTACATGCACGTGTGTGTCAGTGTATGCCATGTGTGGGGATGCCTGTAGAGGACAGGAGAGAACAAGCAGTGTGAGCCACTTGACATGGTATTGGGAAAACAGGCCCAGGCCCTCTGGAAAAGCGGCAAGTGCTCTTAACCGCTGAGCCATCTCTCCAACCTGGTTCATTTTGTACATGTACGTGGGTGTGGGTGCTAGGTGTAGGTGCAGAGATTCTTTTGTAAGAATCAGGTCTATCCTCCCATTCTGTGGGTCCTGAACTCAAGTTACCATGCTTGGTAGCAAACATCTTTACCTGCCAACACATCTGACCTCTCCCCTACCCTTCACAATTACCTTTCTTTTTTCTTTTCTTTCTTTTTTTTCTTTACTTATATTCTTGAGACAGGGTTTCTCTGGGTATCTCTGGCTGTCCTGGAACTCTCTCTGTAGACTAGGCTGGTGGAACTCAGAGGTCTGCCTGCCTCTTCCTCCCGAGTGCTGGGATTAAACTCAGGTGCCACCATGCCTGGCACAACCACCTTTCTTTTGGAGAGAGGGTTTTCACTGGCCTGGCGCTCAGTAAGCAGACCAGGCTGGCTGGCCAGTGGACAAATCCAGGGATCATATGTCTGCATTCTGGCTGCTGGGGTTACCAGCATGGGCCACTGTGGTGACGAGTTTTATGACAACTTAACAGTAACTCTGAAAGAGAGAACCTCAGCTGAGAAAATGCCCCAGTAGACTGCTCTAAGCAAGTGTGTGGTGAGTCTTCTCATTGATGATTGATGTGAGAAGGCCAGATCACCATATGCAGTGTCACCCCTGGGCTGGTGGATCTGGGTGCTATAAGAAAGCAGGCTGAGCAAACCATGAAAAGCAAGCCAGTAAGCAGCACTCCTCCCTGGCTTCTGCTTCAGGTCCTGCCTCCAGGTTCTGTCCGTGAGTTCCTGCCCTCAGTGATGGAGATGACCTGAGAGCGGCAAGATGAAACAAACCCTTCCCTCCAAGTTGCTTTGATCATGCCGTTTCATCCTAGCAACGGAAACCCTGACTAAGCCACCACAGTAACTTTCTTAAGTGGCAGAGGGGCCTGAACTCAGGTCCAAGCACTTTACTGACTGGGTTATCTCCCCAGTCCTTTCCCTCTGCTTTTCAATAACTAGTTCAAAATATAGACGATGCAAAAGAAAATGTCGTGTGTCAATATTCCAGCTTAAGTAGTAGTAAAGCCCTCATGGTATCACTCCCTAATCAGAGTCCCTTTACTGACAAATACTGACCATCTCTGTGTGAACAGTGCTACATGTGTCTTTTCTGCCATCAATTTGCTCGTCTTAATAATATGGTGGTGTTTTGCAGTTCCCATGAGGGAGGCAATGTAATTACATCCATTCTCCTGTGCCTTTCCCCTTCTCCCAAGACTGCTGCATTTACACACACTGGCACATGTAGTCCTGGTTTCCTTGTTTCGCTGTGGCCCAGTTTCCATATCATAAATATGTGTGTGTGCAGGGAAGTGTTAGACACACCATAACCTACTCGTCCACTCGCCTCCACTCTGGCTCATGAAGGAAGCTGAGACAATCAGAACAAATGCATAGCAACAGGAAGATGGCAACAGAGGGAACAGAAAGGACAAAGAAATAACTAGAAATACACGTACTTCAATGCAAGTTTTGTAGCAGTCAATTCTGTGATAGTTATAGAAACATCAAATATGCTTCTCTTTAGCAATCTTGCTGCTAAGAGTTAACTCTCTAGATATACTTTCAAAGTTCATCTTGATATATGTGTAAAAATGTAGCCACTTAAAACTGACAGAAATCAGAAAACTACTAAGTTGAATCCTAAACTAGGCAAGCAGGTGATTATACATGATGAAGAGAATAAATAGATAAAATGGGGTAAACATCAGGTATTACTTAGTGGAAAGGACAATGGCATTTAGGAGTCTTTCCCTCATTTTTGTACACATTAACATAACTTTTTCTAACTCAATGTACACATTAACTATGGTTACTTAATCACATAATTAAGGCTGTGGAATTATAAGTAAAATTGATAAACTTAATTTTTAAACACAAAGACAATCGTAGGTGAGGTAACTCTTCCTGGTACCACAGTGCCATCTAGTGGTCTTGTAGGACTTTGCAACTTCCTCCAGTCCCACAGATCTCAGGCTCCTGCAGGACGGGTGGGTGTACAAAGGGATTTAAATACAATCACGAGGGTTTGAATACAACTGCCACAAACTGCCTCTTAGCTGAAGACTCCTGTTAGTCGAGACCTATGCAAAACTTCTGTTACTTGTAGGCACAATTCAAGAATTCTAAAACCAAAGCATTACATTACATTTCATAGCAGTACCAAAATTACAGCTATGAAGTAGCAAAGGAAACAATTTTATGGTTGGGGTCACCACGACATGAGGAACTGTATTAAAGGGCCAGCGTATTAGGAGGGGTGAGAGCCACTGCCCTAGACTTCTTGCTACAGTAGTCTGTTCTGTGAAGCCTCTGTGTTCTAGTCTCAGGATGACTGCCACCCGGGGCTGTGTGAAAGAGCCTACACATTAGCGTATTGCTCAACCTGTGTCGTACTCCTCTTCGTCCCCAATGCTGAACACGGGCTTTACTCCACGGTAAGGCTTGCCCACTCTGTCGCTGCTGCTCACATGCCTGCATTAAAACACGTTAAGGAAGGAAACATCACTAAGAAGGAATCAAAGAGTTTTAACTATTCAAACAAAACGGTTTTGCCCTTCACAGACCACCCAGAGCTTCAGGACAACTATTCTAAGAAAAGAAGATAAATTATGTGGGCGAAAAGGCATTATGTCTAGCCAAGTTAAACAATTTCAATGCTCCTATTTAATCCAGTGGTTAGATGCTTCGGTGTCTGAGGAAGTTACCCTCTATGCTGTCCCCTCATTTGTAAAATAGTGGTAACAAAAGATTCTGCCCTTCAGGGTTACTGTGAAAATTAACAAGCTACCCCTCTCCTCTCAAAGCTCTTGGAACAATCCCTGTCTACAGTGGGTGCTATGTGCACGTTTACTGCACCGAGAACCCAGCAGGAAGGCTCGAGGCTCCTCTGGAAGCTGCAAGTTTCTCAGTTTTCCCCTCTGTTTCCATCACTGCTGCTTCTGTTCTAGTCCATACCAAGATTCTACTTCTTTTGCATAAATTAAAATGCTTCTGTAAAATACTACATAGTTATGGGAAATTGTTTCCTTTGTAGGAGAACTACACATTACCAAAAAAGTCTAGAAGTGTTCTTTCTTCATCTACCATGAAAACACTCAATCTTCTGTTTTTCAAGAGTCTTAATCTGGAGGGCAGGGGGATCTTCATTTAAATAGACTTATTTACTTTTAAATCAAGCCTCCTCAAAGCAAGCAAGCAAGCAAACACTAATTGAGTTTAGTATGACAGATCCTCTTAGAATTACAAGTTAGGTTAACCTGTACTTAAAATTTTATTGATTTAAAAGTCAAAATTTTGTTAAAACATTTATTATTATTATTATTATTATTATTACTGGTTTTGCCTGCATGTATGTCTGTATAAGGATGTCAGATCCCCTAGAACTGGAGTTACAAACAGTTGTGAGCTGCCATGTGGGTGCTGGGAATTTAACCTGGATCCTCTGGAAGAGCAGCCAGTGCTCTTAATTGCTCAGCCATCACTCCAGCTAGTTGAAACATTTCTAATGCAAAGTTATCCTGTAAGCTAGCAAACTGTGTTCATTAGGAGGTATCAAGAGTTTAGACCTGGCACGTCCCCCAGAGAAGCAGTGTGGGGTTCTTTGGAAGGTGGCAGAGACGACAAGCTGTTTCCAATCTAAGTTTCTGGGACTAAACTCAGGTTCTCATGCTTGCAAGGCAAACACTTTACTGACTAAGCTCCTTACCCTACAGTGAAAAGTTTGTATGACAAGCATGAAAAACTGAGTTTAGTCCATTTCCTTAAACTCCCAAAAGGGAAATGAAATTCAGTGGTGTTTTTTTTTTATTTACACTGGTTTGTTTGGACTATTTTTTAAAGGTAGTATATTGATATTTTTTATCAGAAATAAGATACATCTACAGAAATAGTTTGGACAAAACTTGCTGACCTCAGAAATAAACTTGATTCATTCAAATTGCTAATTGAATTGCGCTTTCAAAACAAATACACCTGTACATGGACCACAAAAGATACAAGTAAAAATTAAATTAAGATTCTGGGGAAAAACAAATTTAAACTGCCCAAGAGGCCAACTCAGTGGTCTTATGGAAGGATGATTCATAAATAGATGATAATTCCCAATAGAACAATTTTCCTTAAAATAGCCTAAGGTAAAATTAAATAGTTCTCCTCTAATTGTCTTATATAGGAACAGTCAAAAAATATTCAAGTTATTCAAGTGTTATTTTTAAAATGCTTTTTCCAATTACTGAAAATATTGAAATGATGGCTTACTTTCTACCCAGACTCTTCACAAATTCTCTCTTAGTATTTGTTGTGTGTTCACAGACTTGTATGTGTCATGGAGTGTAAGGGGAGGTCAGAGGGCAATTCGTGGCAGTTGGGTCTCTCCTTCCACCATGTGGGTCCAGGGATCAAACTCAGGGAGTCAGCCTTGGCAACAAGTATCCTTACGTGCTCAGCCATCTCACTAGCCTTACACTTTCTTTTGTAAATATTCAGTTATTGCTATATTAATATCCTATTATTATTTATATTAATATTTAAATCGAAGAAAATTCTGCAAGAATGAAAATTATAATGCAGCATAAAGTTATTAAGTTGGTAGTGCTCATTTGCTTAACGTAATTTAAAGACTCCAAGTTTTAACCTTAAATCAAATCTTTGTATATCAGTCACCAACTGCCATCTTACTGGGGAGAGAGAAGGCAATAGCTTAGACAGTAAATGTCTCCCATGGTCTCCTTCAGGGAAAACCCAAATGCAGAACCCTAGAACTACAGTTCTTTCAAACAGATTTATAGATGTTAATTCATCAACCTAAATGCATATATCCCATTAAGAAAAATCAGAAAATATACATTTACATAAAGTACATGAGTTAAAACTTGATGCCGAGGATGTGGCTCACTGGTAAAGAACATGCATCAGCATGTTCTAGACCCTTGGTTTAACTCCAGCATCAGGTTTTGGACCATGAACTGTTTCTAAATTTAGGTGCTGTAATTTTATGTAAGGGCAGTAGAGAATGGTAAATTATTGATACACTAATGTTCTGATAACTCCTGACTCCATGGATATTGTCCTGTTTTCCTTTCCTTGCTTCAGAATAAAAACTGCAGAACTTATAAAGTCCTTGGGTTTGAGCAAGTTTGATTTTCATCTGAGGAATGGGAGATGGAAACATGCAAGGGAAAAAAATCAAGCACAAAACAAAACGGAAAGCACAATGTCAGAGTGGTACACTCCCATAATCATACTGAAAAGGTTAGCTTTAGAAAGAGCAGCATGAGCTGGGCGGTGGTGGCGCACGCCTTTAATCTCAGCACTTGGGAGGCAGAGTCAGGAGGATCTCTGTGAGTTCGAGGCCAGCCTGGTCTACAGAGCGAGATCCAGGACAGGCATCAAAACTACACAGAGAAAACCTGTCTCGAAAAACCAAAAAAAAAAAAAAGAGCAGCATGAAACTTTAGCCAAGTCAGCACAAGGTTCACAGACAGCAGGGCATGCTAGAGGGAACTGATGGATGGGATGGATCAGTTGGGCTGCTCTACTCATTCGCTTACCGCTCTGTACATGATCTGTCTGGCCAAGGAAGATTGAAAGACATTCTATAGCAAATCAAGGCAGAGGACAGAACAAAATGATTATAAAAAAAATGCAGCAACTTTAGAAAATACATAATAAAATCAATTTCTCAACCCAGCACAGACATTATAAATAAAGAAAATATTTCAATCATCTCAAGCACAAAGGAAAATGAAGAGAAGCCAGTTTTATATGATACTTTACCAGACAACAGTCTTTTCAACTTACAGCTATCATTTGTCAATCTTAAAGGAAACTAGTGCACTTTAAAACAAAAATTTTAATGTTCATACACAAAATGTAGCAGCAAAAGACTAGGGACTCAGAAGCACTAACTGAGAGCTTGGCTTTTGAGAGCAGATGTAACTTTATTGAGCAGACAAATCTTTCAGGCTTGATCAATACTTTAACACTGGCTATTTTAGATGAGGCACAATTTTTGGATTAGATAACCTCCTCATTACCTTTGTACTTACTAAATAGGATATACTTTTGTATGCAATGTGCACTCTACTGAAAGGAGCATTCAGTTCTTAACATCAATGTCTCAACTTTCCCGATACTTGCACGGAAGACAGGAGAGGAAAGCAAATGCTAACTCATGCTCATGCTCAGGCTTGCTCAGAAACAAATCCCACATTTGACTTAGAAAGAATCTTTTGGCTTTTGACACTGTGACATGGCATCGTCTACGAAGTTCACACTTGAGAACTGTATAATCGAGTTACACACATCACAAAAGTATCCCATAATGTTTTAAGTTTGGTCACACTCACAGCTATCCTGGGCTGCAGAATGTGCATACGTGAATTAGACTAACACACACAAAAGTGTATCCTATACTTGGAACAAACAGCAAAACAAATATCTTCCAATGTGCTTGTCTGTTGCTCATCATGTCCCCTTTTTAATTCATGAAAAAATGGACTTTGTTCATATTTTTAAACAAATTCCTACAGAGATTTGAACTTAGGAAAATAGGATTCCATTGTATTAAGCATGACCAAATTATCTAGATTTTCAATTCTTGGAGCAGAAGTTCCTGTTGTGAACTAACTGTCCAGTGGCATTTGGAGAGCATCTGCTCTATGAACTATTAACCACGAACACAGGGACATGGGGATTATTTTAATGAATGGAATGAAGGGAAAACTGGGAAAGGGATCTACAGAGTGGACACAAGCAGTAAGCTCAGCCCTGAAGTTAGGATGAAATCAGATCCAACAGAAAATGTATGGTCCTGTTCTACTTTCAACGAAGTTCATTCACTGTGAGACACATCTCTTCAGTTTTAAGTATCCACCATAAGTCCATACTGTATAAGAGACTCACCGGTCCACAGGAGTTGATGTATTCTCAATAAAACTGATGACCTTCTCCCTGACATTAACAGATTTCGTCTTTAGAGCCACAGTCATTTTATTTACAAGGGACTTCATTCCTCTATCATTTGAGCCATTACAAGACTCACCCTGAAAAACAAGAACATCGATGAACCACTCTCTAGGTAATTAACACATACATAACTGTTAAAGGTTATCTACACTGTAGACAGAATTGTATTCCCACCAAATTCATGCTGAAGTACTAAAATCCAGTGCATCTCAGAAAGCCACTGTATGTGGACAAAGGGCCTTTAGAGAAATAATTAGAATTAAATTAGGTCAGGGTAGGTTCAATTCTATCTATTGGGGGAGAGTGTACATTTGGGTATTTTCAGGTATGTGCAGATGTTCACCTTTCCACTTACTCTCATACGGCCTTTACTCTACACTCATTCCCATGTCTCCTCTTCTGTGAAGAGTGGGTTAGAGGCTGGGGAGAAGACTCAGTTGGTAAAGTGTTCACTATGCAAGCAGGACAATCTGCTTTAGATCCCCACACATTTGTGAAACTGAGGCACAGCAGTATACATCTACAACCCCAGAACTGTGAAAGGGAGGGACAGGGACCATAGGACAATACCTGTCATTTGCCATCCAATCTATCTGAACTGGTAAGCCCCAGGTTCATTAAGAGGCCTGTCTCAAAAATAATAAGGTGACTGAGAAAGACAGATGTCAACCTCTGGCCTATACGAGTGCACAGACATGAAGCTGTGTTTGTAACAGAAAAAGGTGGAAAGTAATATAAGTACTTAGCAACAGGGTATTAACTAAATAAATTAGAACACACACAATGGAATATTATTTAGTTCTTGTATATCTAGAGGATCAAGGTAAAAAGAAATCCTCAGCGAAGCCTTGTCTGCCAATGTGACAATGATCTGTTTTGATCACATGGCAGAAAATAACCCTCCACACATCTACAGTATATCACTATGCATGTTCCTGTCACCTAGTCCTCAGGCCCTCCTTACGGGAACAGTCTGTTATCACGGTATTGCACAGGTAGAGAAACCACAGCTCAAAGGTCTTACTGGAAATCAGAAAAAGGGGAAGCTGTGTTGCAGAATATTTGTTTAATTCTGTAAAGATGTGTGGCTGTTTTATCTTGCCTGCCTAAGGCACCTGGTTAGTCTAACAACAAGATCAACTGCCAGTAGTGAGGGATGAGGTATAGGCAGAACTCCCAGGCAGGGATAGTAAGTAGGAGGAAGAATTCAGGCTCGAGAGAAAGCAAAAGAAATGCCAGGGAGACACCAGGAGCCAGCCAGGAGACACGGAGGAAGAAGCAGGGAAGTAAGACATACAGAATGAAAGAAAGGTAAAAAGCCCCAAGGCAAACGTAGATGAACAGAAACAGGTTAGATTAAGCTAAAAGAGCTAGTGGGACAAACCTAAACTAAGGCCACACACTCAAAATTAATAAGTCTCTGTGTCTTAATTTAGGAGCTGTTTGGCAGCCCAAAGAAAATTCCAACTACCAATTTGTACAGATGAATTCTGGACCCAAGAATGGCAGAGACCTAAGTCCAAATGAATAAATGTGTTCCTGTACATCACTTTTGTCTCTGTTTTACAGAATAAACACTATAAATGACACTTAATAAACATTGTTTATTAAGAAAACGATGTAATGACATCTAGTTCAACTGACAAGACTTTTTGCCCAGGTATTTCCAAAGCAAAACACATGTACTTACCCTCTATAACAAAAACTCACATAATTCACATCACAATAACTAACCATCAAATATATTAGGCGGGCCAACTTTTTACTTTCTCTACCTGGACCATTCACGCATGGAAACAGACTGAAGTCTTTCTTAGTCATGTAAGCTCACAGTGAGGAAGGATACAGGAACACTAAGCAGGAGATGTGGACAGAGTCTAGTATCCTGCCAGCCAAGACAAAATGAGCTCACGGAAGAGAGCTCCACCCGGTTCATCACTTCATTAACCTCACAATAAGAAGTCCTCGTTGTGTACTAAATCTTTCTGACATCTCTGCCGTTGTGCTGGAGTTCGAGAGTTAAGCGCCTTTTCTGGAAACTGATCCACCATGTTCTCCACATGTACTCACATCAACAGAACTGATGCTGCTCCTTGAGCCTGAGGTACTAGCAATCCAATGGCCATATCCACTTTCTGGTCCCTCCACATTAATGTCGGCCAGGTGCTGCTGCAGGGCTTGGGACAAACGACAAACAAAGCAAAAGCTGAGACTCTGGAAAGACGGAAGTCTAATCACACAGCACAGGGGAATGAAGAACCATCCAGGGACATAACTGGCAAAGGTGCTGTCCTGCACCCTCGCTAAGAACTCCAGGCCACAGCCAACCTTCCTCTCTATCTGTCTAAAGCCCTCTGCCATCCCAAGAGTGAAGATCAGGAAAGCTTTTGTCTCCTCCTTCCAAAGCAATCTTTCAAGTACTAACAGATATATGTGCAGAACTCAAGACATGAAGAATTAATAGAAAACCTAGGAGACATCAATCCATTTTCCCATAATGTAGACTTAGGCCGCAACGGTCAGACAAAGATTAATGGAGGGGTTAAAAACCTTTAAAAGGCTTTCTAAAACTCTAGACTAAAACTCCAGCACTCAGGAATCTGAAGAAGGGAGAAAATGAGTCTGGGTCACATGGAATACCTGGGATAGGTAACAAGTTCCAGGCCAGCTTAGGCTGGAAGGACAGCAAGAACACTCGAGAACTATATGACTAGTAACCAACTTTTGTACTGTGTTATGAGGATTTCTAGTAACAGTAGGTAATGCATCAATATTTGTTTACCAGTATCTTTTGTTTTTTGAGACAGGGTCTCATTATGTAGTCCTGGCTAGCCTCAAACTCACAGAGATCCACCTGCCTCTGACTTCTGAGTGCTGCATTTAAATGTGTCCTACCTGGCAACAATGTATTTTAAAAATTTTTTTGAGACAGGGTCTCATTTGTCCTAAGCTGTTCTCAAATTTGCTAGGTAGCTGAGGATAACCTTGATCCTCCTATCTCTACCTCCAGAGAGCTGGGAAGTAAATCCAAGGGCCTTGTGCATGCTAGGCAAGCACTCCACAAAATAAGCTATAGCCCCAACTCTCACTTACACACACACACACACACACACACACACACACACACACACACACACACACACGAACATACACACGTACACACACGCACTCATGCACACACATCTTTGTTGTTGTGAATGGTAGGGATTTTGTTTATTTTGCTATTTATTTGTTTGTTTATTTATTTGAGATGGGGTTTTGCCATATAGTTCAGGCTGGAACTTCCTATGTAGCACAGTCAATTAGTCCTCAAACTCCTGGTCCACTTAAAGGCTGAGGCAGAAGGATCAAGAGTTAGAGGATGTAGCTCAGAGGGAAAATGCTTGCCTTGCATGCATGAGCCCCTAGGTTCAATCCCAAGCACCTTGTGAAATAAAAACAAAAAGGTCTGAAACAAAAGCTAAGTAAGCACATTTATGTATCTACATGGTCTGTACTCACTCATTTCAATCACCTATGTCATTTGTTATCTATGTATGCTCTGCTTGCCTTTTCTTTTCTGAAACTATGAAATGACTCCAGACAGAAGATACACAATAACTAGTTTATAATTCTAAATCAGCGCTACTGATAATCACTGTATTTTTTGTCTGAAAAGTAGAAGCAAAATTCATGCATGAAAGGCTTACCCATAAATCCTCCACTGGCAATACTAACATATTCTTTGTTTTTCTGTAATAAAAGACAAAATGTAATTACAAAATGCAGCTTAGTTAAAGCTCCAGATAGTCCTAAAGTTCTAAAATATATAGTTACATCTTACATTTCTAGCATGTCACTTTCCTTGACAGTCTGGACTTCAGCACAGAGTAACATGTCTTGATCTGGCATGTTGTAAGGGCTGGTGCTTGAGCAAAAGAGAGGGGACAGCTTCATGGCTATTAAGACTGTGTGTGGTTTTATTTGTGTTACAGTCTCCACAGTACAAGGGTCAAACAAAACAGAATGAAATGACATTTCAGAATGTCATCAAAGCAGGTTTTTTAAGTTTCAAATCTTTTGTGTCCTTTACTAAAAGGTAATATAAAAATATTATAGCTGGTTATAAAAAAGGAAATGATGGAATTACCATTTTGCAAACTACTAAAAACTTGTAAACATTAGATGCGCTGCTTTCCAGGCTAAGTCCTCAAGGTTGCAAAGCTGAGACAGCCTGGGCTACATAAAAGGGGAGAAATAAAACAACCACCAAAAAACTAAGGCCAAGAAGATGACTCAGCAGGTAAAGGCACTTTATATAATATGTCGTGCGTGTATGTGCACACTGGTGCAGTATGTCATGCGTGTATATGCACACTGGTGCAATGTCATGCGTGCATGTGCACACTGGTGCAATATGTCGTGCGTGTATATGCACACTGGTGCAATATGTCATGTGTGTATGTGCATACTTGTGCAATATGTCGTGCTTGTATGTGCACACTGGTGCACATACAAAGAAATGAACTAAAATGTCATATTTTCTAACTCAAAAACAAAAGGAAAAATACATAATGGATCTAAGTGATGGCAAAACAAAGCAGAGATGGAGAAAGAAACACCAGGGGAACATAAGTAGAAAACTAGTAGTAGGAAAACTACAAAGGCAAATTAATTGGGTTGTTTCAACAAATACATGCAAGGACACAATTAAAAGCTAGAAACCCATAAATTAAAAACATAACAATGCCATGATTTAAAACCCATACAAAGCAAGAAAATGAGAATACTATTTTTTGTATTAAAGTATGACAGTATGATTATGTTACAAAGATTTTACCACAGTCTGTTCCTCCACTTTAAAAAAAAATTAGCTGGTTGTGATGGAACACACCTTTAATCCCAAGCACTTGGAAGGCAAAGGCAAGTGGATATCTGTGAGTTTGTGGCCAGCCTGATCTACACAGTGAGTTCAGAACAGCCAGAGCTAGGTAGAGAAAACCTGACTCAAAACAAAACAAAACAACCACCACCACCACCAACAACAACAACAAAACATTCAAAGATTTTAAAAAAAACCTTGTATTTATTTGTGTAGGTATATGCACGTGAGTGCAGTTGCCTGCAAAGACATCAGATCCCCTGGAACTGGAATTACAGAAAGATGCAAGTTGTCTTTAGTGGATGCTGGAAACCAAACTGCTAACCAACTCTCTAGTCCCCTACTTTTCTATTTTTATTTATCTTCATTTTGTGTGTGTGCATGTGTGTTGGGGCATACAAATACATGTGTGGTGTGTGCATGTGTAGGCAAAAGCCAGAAATCAATGGTAGGTCTTCCTCATGAGCTTGCAATCTTTTTTGAGACAAGGTCATTCATTGAACCTGGAGCTAGATGAGAGTTCCAAGGATCCTCCTGTCTGTCTGTATTTCCCACCATTCTGAGATTATAGGTGCACACCACCACACCAGACTTTTTATGTGGGTGGTGGGGATTGAACTCAGGACCTCAAGACTCTGTGGCAAGCACTGTACTAAGCCATCTCCCCAGGCCCCCAATTCTTCTACCTTGCAATTTCTTTGAAAGTTTTGAGATGAAAATTAGGAGGAATTCTAAAATTCCATCAAGAACTTAAATAATAAACGACAAAGTTCATAATAGCCCAAACTCCTGCCATATGATATCCCTTACAGCATAGTTTATACTGGAACATTTTAAAATGGGTTTATGACTAAGGTGAGTCCAAACTCTGCACTCTTCCAAATAAACCTTAAGAATGTGTAAAGGCACTGAATAAACCCTCCGCCAAAGACCTTTGCTTCTCTGACGTTTTTCCCAGAGACTTCAGTGTTAGAAGAATTTTCTCAAACCAAGTCCCTCAGAAAATGCAACAGAACTAGAAATGGATCAAGATGGAGTGGCTGTGGAGGATCAAGACCACTGTCTTCCTGTGGGTGGACTTCAGGGTGGGACCGACCAGAAAAAGTACTGAACTACAGCTGTTTTTATAAAGAGCCATCAATGGCCAAGCCACTGAGGCAGAGGGTCAACTGCATAAAATCACCAATGCACAGGAGCTGTGTTAAAGCTCCAGGGGGAAAATATGTCACGGGCAATGAATATATATATGTAATATATATACATATATACAACATATATAATCAAAATAAGTAAAAGCATTCAAACAAATTAGATCTCTACTATTAAAAGTTCTAGAACATGAAGAGAGAAAGATGAATACAACAGAGTAATCTGGGGATACATTCTGGCACAGAGGAAGCCAGTATGTTAAGAAAACTCATCAACAAAGCCATAGCACAGTTAGTTTCCTATTTGGAAAAAATAATCACATCCTACATCACTTCTTACACAAAAAATTGATTCCATATGGTTTATAACTTAAAAAATATCATATGAGCATATAACAAAAATATTGCAAAAAATGTATTTCTTAATAAGATACCAAGTAAAGAAGCAGTTATAAAGAATATAGATAAATCTGGTAGAGTATACAAAAGCATACTCATTAGCTGTGGATTTCTTCAAGGTGTCGGCAACAACCAAGCCAGATGGGATAGTCTACGTCAGCATACCTGTAAAAAGTGTGCCAGCACCATGTTCATATACATGTCTTCTTCCTCTCGGCCACTGCCCATAAAACAGAGGTGCTCCCCACCGGCTATGGAGCCAGACTCAAGGGACTGCTTCTGTGCTTCCAGCAAGGACTTCACTGACTGTGCAAACTCGGATGGATTCTGGAGCATCTAGACAATTTTAAAAATTTGAAATTTGGCAAACATACATTTGCAAACCTTGAAATATATTTCCAAGCACATTACCAACATTAAAACCAAGCATAAAAGGAATGGAAAACGAAAAGGCTTAGTTAGGTAAGTAAAACTCCAGGGATAAAATAAAAGTTTCATGTATATATTAGAGCAAAGGCTGAGAAAAAAATACTGTTCAATTAGAGGGAAAAAATTGTTTCATAAATAACCAAGTTCAGCTATAGTAATCCTGAATCATGGTGGCTAAAAGGGTTTAACTTCAAACAGAATAAGTAAAAACTACAGATCAAAACTGTAGGCAGAGTTTTCCTGTCCCGCAGCTGTTCAACCAGTAGCCGCTTCCCAAATAGCTGACTCAGAGACTTAATACAAATTATAAATTCTCAGTCAATAGCTCAGGCTTATTGCTAACTAGCTCTTAAACTTTAAGTTAACCCATGTTCCTTATTTATACTCTGCCACGTGGTGGTAACTTTATTAGCATGGCACATTCATCTCCTGCTCCCCCTGCTTCTGCCTGGCCACTCTTTTGACTCCGCCCAGGATCAGCTTTGGACTACACACTGCTCAGGGTAATTCCAAGGTGGCTAGCTGAGATGGTCCACCCTCATGTAGTACTCCAGCCAGGACTTCAGACAAGCCCTTTACTTTCCCATTACTCGGAGACTGACAACAAATGATATAGCTAGCTCTCCCAGAGCTTGACCATTGTTTTGGTTTTTTTCAGGGTCCCCTAGAGATGCTGTTGCCCCTTGGACAGCAGGAAGTAATTTTAAGTACACAACACTCAAGAGGTGGGATGGCTGGTTTTTGGTCTTTCACTGGGTTGTGTATATTTGCCATTGTGTAGGGGTTAGTTACAAGTTGTCACTGGGTATGGTCAAAAATAAGGGGGGAGGCAGATGTGATAGAATAAAAAGGTAGATTATTGAATCTACTTCAAACTAAAAAAGCAACTACTAGTCTTAAATAATTTATATTGGTATGAATTTTTGTATGTTAATACCAATTTAAGGTTATTTTTGTTATACTATATATATGTTTCTACTTCTGTTTAAGGTATATTTGTATATTGTTACAAATTTGAGGTTATTGTCCTTATACTGTACATCTGATTCTATTTTTGCTTAAGGCATTACTTATACAGCTTGTTTAATTATGCAATGTGAAGTTAGTCCTTAAAAGCTATTTAGAATAATAAAAAAATAAAGGCTAATAGTCACTCATAACTATCAAATATCATAACTATAGTCATGTTAGTTAGGTTTTCTAGATATACAGAGATATATTTCAGATAGACAGGTAATCCTCAAACAATTCAAAGATCTACAGAATATGGCATTTAAAATGTTTTAATAACTTAGACTTTTCTTAACATGAGATACGTCTGCTCCTGGCAGCACTGATCTACTTCTAAAAAGGATAATGGGCATTGAAGAAACTTCATATGGAGTTTGCTTTCTTTGTGGCAAAAACTAGCCATTAGGGCAAGAAACTGCCCTTCACTCGACTGTTGACAGTACGCTGTCCAAACTGGACAAGCAAAACACAAAGAAAGGTGACTGCCGAATTTTGCAAGGACAGAGTAAGACAGTCCTTCAAAATTTCCTGCTTCTGAAAAACGTCTGTCAGATATTCTAGGCCTGTAGGCCAAAGATAGATACCCCAATATTGCAGAGGAACCTTGGGGGACTGTCCAGGAAGTCAGCTGTTTCTGTCATTTCTCACATGTTTTGGAAGTCGCTTTGCTTGCACTTCCTGCTTACTCAGGTAATATTAATTCCTTCTCGGGTCTTTGATGGGGTTGAAGACTAGACAGTTACAGTTACAGTTTTCCTGAATCTTGGCAAAAGGCATATTAAGTACAAAAGTTTGGACTCTTCAGGAGAGGACAGCTAATGGAGTAACCTCTATAAATTTGCCAATTACTTATGGACTGAACATTGAGAATGTGTTTCTTACTTGATAAGTGTTCTTGTACGTAATTTCATTTTTGTTAAGGTTATTACCTTCCCTTTCTATTTGGACACTACTTGACAACAATTCTTATTATATATAGTTTTACTATGTTAGAATTAGAACCTTCCTTCTTAAGACAAAAAGGAGGAAATGTTACAGGAATTCTGTCACCAGTCCGCTAGCCAATTGAGAGGAGTGTTTTGGTCCAAGGGGCAGGGTTTTCATTGGGGATAGACATGACTGAGAGAAGAGGCAGAGCGGAGGAGTGTGTGGCCCATTTCAAGCAAGGAGCAAGTGATGGTGCGTGTTCGAGGTGGCTTGTCATTCGGCTCAAGTTCCCCTTTTGTTCTTTCATATTTGTGCATGGGTTTTGTTTGTTAATAAATGGTAAAGAAATCCTTTTACACAAATAGTCCTGTTTTTTAGTTTCCACTTACAAGGCAATTCATGTATTTCTTAGAAAACATCAGAAACATTAGACCATTTACTTATCATTTACTTTAGGTATTGATAAAACAAAGATCAAAAACTCATTTTTTATACAGAATGAACTAAATATGCCAATAACTACAAAAATTTTAAGCTATTCTTACTGAAATCACATACAAACTACAGTAAAAATCCAATAAAAAAATAGATCAGAGAGAAGAGCAATTTCTTTTTTAAAGATTTATTTATGGTTATGTATATGTGCCTGTGTGTGTGTGTGTGTGTGTGTGTGTGAATGCACCAATATGTACAAGTGCTTATGGGGTCCAGAAGACGGGTCAGATCTCCGGGAACTGGACTTATAAGCAATTGTGAGCTGTCATGTGGGTGCTAGGAAACAAATTCAAGTCCTCTGCAAGATCAACATGTGCTCTTAACCTCTTAGCCACCTCTCCATCACCATAGGAAAAGAAACTTTAAAAAGAGAGACAAAAGGTGTTTGCACCTTACTTGTTTACCTCTATTTTCAGCCATCATTCTAGAAAACAAACAAAAAACCCATGACTGATAATGCCCAAGAATGTGGCTGCTACAAAACATGCACAGATGAGGTCCACAGCACTTCGGATCTCTAAAGAGCAACGTCCATAGCCCTCAACCCAATAACTATACTTCGAATCGTCTACTTCTTTACAGAACTATGTGAAAATCTACACAAAATATGTGTAATGTTTTCAACAGCAGCTTTGTTACACAAAAACTGAAAGTAATTCAAATGTACATTAATCGAGAACAAACTATGGTAGTATCTGTACCAGGGACCTTTATGAAACATTGAAGGAAATGTGTTTAAATGAAAGATCTCTAAGAAACTGTTAAGCAAAAATAAAATGGCAAAAGAAGAAATATGTACATATGTATTAAAGGTGAAGATTGAGCAAACCGATAATAGAGCTTATTCAGAATTTTTTTTAAAGAATGTTAATTCATGAAAATGAAGGTATCTATCAATCACGAGTAAATTTTAAGAACAAGCATGACAGAAATCAGAGGGAGAGGCACAGCGTTCATGCAGAGGACACCCACAGGCTAGCATATCCTTTCTCACCCATGATGTCAGAATTCTGTGCCCTACCTTCATTTTGTCAGTTCCTCTCAATACCACCCAGCCCTGAAACACATCCTCTGGCCCCAGGGCCACCATCTCCAGACATGATGAGGAAGAGAATAGGAGGCGGTGGTGCTGGTAGCTGGGGGTGTGTGTGTGTAGGGGGGTTCCTTCCTATTCCTATGTCTGCTCCTACCTCTGAGGCTCTACAACCTCAGAGTGGCTTACATGGTGCCAGTCTTAACAGTTCTAAGCACCTGTTAGGACCATATTTATTTTACCCACTTCTCCAACAGAAATCACCCAAGGACAGTAACTTTAACAGGTAAGCACATACATGTCAGCTACTACTGTGCCCACCTATCAGCTTTTTATATACATATTCATAAACTTTAAAAACAGCTTCCAGCAAAACCATCTAGGTGTCTTATCCAATTATGCTAAGAGCTCATATTTCTACAGTACTTACTAGGTGCAAGGCACAATGCTAAGTGATCTACCTTTGAGATTGCTCACAGTGAGTGCAGAATTGACTGACATAACAATGGGAAGGAACAGTGAGCCACAGTTAACAGCTGTCACTCTTTATGATGACACTGACCCCAGGAGAAAAGGGAACTCTAGCCCTACCCACAGGCAGACTCTGCCTTAAGCAAAAGGAAAGCATCCTCATCAGGTCACGAAATCTGGTCATGAGCCAAAGGGGAAAGCACTGTCTCTTGTAGGACATCTGCCCCGCAGTCGTACTAACCAGGTCTGAATCTAAGTGGAACGCCGTGGACAAATGTCCGGCATTATACTGTTCCGCAGGACGGCAGTCCACCACGAAGAACCGGACTCCTTCCTAAAAGGGAAACATTTGACATTCTGAAATTTGACATGAAGTTCACATCACATGACAGAACCATGAAAAGAAACCAAAATATGGGGAACAAGTTTTTTGTAAATGGATCTCACAGGGAATTAGGAGGACCCAATTTGTATAGACACAAAAAAGTAACTTTTAGGATCTAAATACTTATGTCTGTTTTAAATAGTTAACACATTCTTTTATGTATTGAGCTTGAAAGTCTCAATATATAGCAAGAGTCTGGCAATTTGAGCTGAAATACTAAATATAGTGGAAATCAACACTTTTTATTAAACACAGTGCCAGATAAAATTATTTTCAGGTCCACAAATTTACCAGCAATCCAATTCAAAGAACTAAATGTTTTTAAGTATATGGAGGAGCTAGGTTCACATGAGTCTTTTTAACCTGGACTTTATTTTCTTTTTAATGTTACTTATGAAAAGAAAAACGTGAGTGACTGTTTACAAGCCCAGACAAAGACAGAGCTACAGCAGGAAGTTGAACCTGATGTGCTATAAAAGCCCCATCTTCTCACGCTGAGCCTCTTCCAGGCATAGTCTTGGGAATACAGCACATATTCCAGAGCTTAGCCATGGCACTGTTATTTCGGCACATACCCAGAAAGCTCACTCATTAAACTGACTCATATTTTTATGAAGAACACACTAGAAAACCATGACATATTTTCATAACTCTCTTTGGTTTGCTTTATGGCATTAAACCATCTAATTCAGCAAGCTGTGTAATTGCCCAGGATTTAACTGTCAAAGGCTAAGTCCACCCCTTTAACTTCTTCACACAATTCCATGTTCATTTGCTTTAGTGACATGTGAAAAGGGAGCAGTTTATAAAACTGTTGTCAAGAAGAGACAAGAATAATTGTTGGCAATACAAATACACAAGCCACATGGACAGGAGACGGAGCATCCTTATCTCTAGGCAATGTGATGTAAATGAATTGTGTGGGAATGCTGATTATTTCTTGTTGGTAGCAGGTACTGAACCCAGGGCCTCGATCATACAAAACTGGTGCTAACACTCAGCTGTAACTGCATCCCCAGCTCTACATTTCCAGGGCACAGCTTCTGACGGGGTTTTGCTTGGCTTACCCTTTGCAGCTGGTTTGCTTGAAGGATCTCTGACACTGAAACAGCCAGACACAGAGCCTGGCTCAGATCTGCCTCTTCATCCTTGATTCCCAATAGTGTACTACCAAAGAGATGATGATTGTCCTACACAAAGAGAAAACGGTAAGCATTACAAGAAAAATTAAAATGTTCTTCCTACAAGTATTTTTCATTAAACTATGATAAAATGTAAAATTGTTACCACCTTGAGTCTAATTGACTTTTTAAAACTTAGTAACATATAATCTCAAAGTTCACTCTGTGTGTGTGTGTGTGTGTGTGTGTGTGTGTGTGTGTGTCACAGTCAAAGTCTCTGTCAGAATTCACACAAAAATCAAAGACTAAGAAAATCCTTCTACACAGCTCTGTACTAATACCTACATTAAATAGTGTTGGGGCTGAAGCAGTCATAGAGTCAGCTTCCCCAGTGTGCTCAGGACACTGGGTCTGCCTGGTGTAACGGTGCACACTGTTAACTGGGAAGGGGAAAAAGGAGTATGGCATCAACTACAGACCAGCATGGGCTACAGAGCAAGAACCAGGCTAATCAGGCTATAGAGCAAGACCTGTCCAAAAGAGGGTAAAAAGGCTGTGGGTTTGAACCCCAGCACTGGAGTAAGAGCACAATGATGAATGGGTCAAAGAAGAAATTAAAAAAAATTACATGAAAACACAATACAACAAAACCTCTAGGACACAGTGAAAGCATTCCTATGAGAGAAATTTACAGTTCTAACTGCCTATTTTAAAAAAAATCAGAAAGAGCACAAATAAATGACTTAATGATGCTATTTAAAAAACTGGAAAAACAAGAACAAACTAAATCCAAAACCAGTAATTAGCAAGAAATTATTGAAAAAAAATCAGAGCAGAAATAGAAATAAGGAAATAAAACAATACAAAGAATTACTGAATCTAAGAGCTGGTTCTTTGTGAAGATAAATAAGATAGATAAATCCTTGGCCCAACTAACTAAAATATTGTGCTCAAAGCACTAGTTGAAGCAATAACGGAAGAGAAGGAAACTAAAGGGATACAAATAGGAAAAGAAGTCAAAGCATCCCTATTTGAAGATGACATACATAAGAGACCCCCAAAATTCTACCAGAAAACTTCTCAGAATGCTGAGCAAATTCAACTGCATGTCTGGATACAGAATCACCTTGCACAAATCAGAAGTTTTTCTCTACATCAACAACAAATGTAGGAGGCACAGAGGCTCTTGTGCTCACAGATAAGCACTAGAGGAACCAGGAATGTTAAACACACAAGGTTGTCTCCTCAACGGAGAGATGTATGGACCTGTTTCCACCCAGAAGGCAGGGAGAGGGGGTGGTTAAGAGCTAGGTTACCTCTGTACTATCTGTATGACAGAAACCACACTGGATCCTCCCCCCAGACCCTTATAGTGAGTTTGTCAAATTATGGAACCTGTTGAGGAATATCATTTTAAGGTGTGTTACTTTTGTTTATGTTGCATTTGTTTAACTCTGTGAAACTGTGATACGTTGCCTTGTCTAAAACACCTGATGGTCTAATAAAGAACAGAACACTCAACAGCAAGGCAGGAGAAAGGATAGGTGGGGCTGGCAGGCAAAGAGAATATATAGGAGAAATCTGGGAGAAAAGAAAAGAAGTAGCCAGAGAAGGAGGAGGACATCAGGGGCCAGCCACCCAGCTACACAACCAGCAACAGAGTAAGAGAGAAAGGCGTACAGAAATAGAGAAAGGTAAAAGCCCAGAGGCAAAACACAGAAAGGATAACTTAAGGAAAGCTGGCAAACAACAAGCCAAGCTAAGGCCAAGCATTTATAATTAAGAATAAGCCTCGTGTGTGTGATTTATTTGTGATCTGGGTGGCAGGACCCCAAAGAAACAAAAGTAAAAAAAAATTCAACCAACAACAGGAACCTATCTTTATGGAAGGTGTCACATGTACTTTACAAAGAGTTTTAATGTAGTCACGTCTTAAGGTTTATTGTGCTCAGAATTAAGTTAATTACCACTAGGAAAAAATTTCACCAAATTGGGCTGTGTTTAAATATGCTTAAGATAAACTATGGAGGGTCAGGCTCCTGAACTTTCAACCAACACTGGCTACTGAGTCATGTTAAATCAAACTGCCTTCTTGCCTCCCACAGATCACTACTCTGCTGGCTGTGGTAGTTGCAGAGACTTAAGCAAACAAACAGAGAGAAAAGGAGATCATGGACATACTCTCATTCACAACAACATCAAGAAAATATCTATGAATAAAACTATCCAAGTAAGTGAAAGACCTCAATAATGAAAACTTTAAACCTCTTAAGAAAGAGATAAAGACACTAGAAAATGGAAAGACGTCCATTGCTCATGCATTGGTAGAATTAATATTATGAAAATGACCATTCTACCAAAAGCCATTTGCAGATTCAACACAATCAAAATCCCCATTTCATTCTTCACAGAATAGAAAAAAACTATTCTAAAATTCATATGGAACCACAAAAGACCCTGGATAGTCAAAACAATCCTGAGCAAAAGAAGAATGCTGGAGGGATTAACATCCCAGATCTCAAGATATATTAGAAAGCCACGGTAATAAAAACAATATGGTACTGGCTCAAAAAACAAACATGTAGACCAATGGATCAAAATCAAAGACCCAAACATGAGTGCATGTGCTCCAGCCATTTAGAATTCACAAAGATGCTAAAAACACATGCTGAAGAAAAGAAAGTATTTTTAGCAAATGGTATAATGGATAAATGGTACTGAGAAAACATGCAGAATTTAATTATATCTGTAGCTATTACCTTGTATAAAAACTGTCTTCACATGTATCAAAGCCCTAACCATGAAACCTAAGACACCAAAACTGACAGAAGAAAACACAGGTGTTTTATTCAGAGAAGGACTTTCTGAACAGGACTCCATTTGCCTAAGAATCAAGGCCAACAACCGACAAGTGAGAGTCAATACACTAAACAGCTCTGCACGGCCAAAGAAACAATTAACTGGGTGAAGACGGAGCCCACAAAATGCAAGAGAACTTGCCAGTTATATATCTAACAGAGGACTAATAACCAGACTATGCAAAGAATTCAAAAAACAAAGGGTCAAAAAACCAAACAATCTATTCAAAACGGGCTTGGAATCTAAACAGAGACTTCTCAAGAAGAGTAAGTAAAAATGGCTAAGAAATATCTCAAAAAAATGTTAATCATGTCTAGCAATCCGGGAAATGCAAATCATAACAACTTTGAGATTTCCTCTTACCCCAGTCAGAATGGCAAAGATCAACAAAATTGACAATAAATGCTAGAAAGGGTGTGAGAAAAGGGGAACCTCATTCACTGTTGGTGGGATTGGAAACTGCTCCAGCCACCCTGGAAGTCGGTGTGGAGAATTCTCAAAAATCTAAAAATAAATCTACCATGTGACTTAGCTATAGCACGCCTTGGCATCTGCCTAAAGGACTCGACATTCTACTCTACAGATCTCTGCTCAGCCATGTCATTGCTGCTCTATTTGCAATAGCTAAAATCTGGAAGCAAACCTAAATGCCCTTCAACTGACAAACAGATAATGAAAATGTGGTCCACATACACTGCAGAATACTGTTCAGCTGTAAAGAGAAATAAAATCATGAAATCTGCGGTAAGTGCAGCGCTCACTCCTCACTGAGGAAACTTCCCTTTGCAACAGACAGAAACACTACAGAAAATCACAACCGATCGAAACAGAGTTGTGGAGCCCAGTCCCCACTGATACATCTATAACACAACTCCTGCACCTGAGACTCAGGGACAGAAGACGGACAGAAAGACTGTAAGAGCCAGAGGAACAGGAAGTTTGCTATGACAGATGTTTTCTAGAACATCAGCAGCTACACCCATGAAGTTTCACCAACACAATTGCCTAAATATGACCTGAACAAGACACCAATACACATGCTAACATGGGAAGAGTAGGAAGTTCATGAGGTCTCAGGCATTTAGGAATGCTGAGCGTGGGAGAATAATCTTCCCCAGGAAGAGGACACCCATTAGTTATCTAATACTAAGTAGTCAGCCCTGAAAACACATACACACAAGTAACATTATATGGACTGACCAGGTTGTATTTACGTATTTACATTTATATATGTGTATATATATATATATATGTATATGTATATATATATGCCTCTAAGGTAAAATGACCCCAGTAAAGCAGTTCTGGTTCTGCATATCTATGGTTACCCAAGGATCAACTGCACATAAAGGAGACCTAACTACATACCCACCATTGGATCACTGAATTTCCAAAGTTACAAAAGCACTAATTTAGGAAATAATCTCCACATGACTAGAAACTAACAAAGAAACAGAACAAAGGCAAGATACTTCCTGCTATTATTTTTGTCAAGTCTAAAGGAAATTCCATTCCCCCAAATTCTGGCAGTTAGACAAAAGCCAGCATTCCTCAGGAACTTGTGAAGTCCGTTGCCCTCTATCAAAAGGAGCCATTTCCCTTATCAGTGACAGAAGGGACAAATGACTATCTGTGGTGGCTATTAGCATACTAAAGCGCATGCTGGCCTCCAGGCTCCCTCAGCATCACAAGTACCTGTTACACATTTCAGAGTCAATGCTGGCACCCTAGCTCTTCTGACCTGCCCCTTACCCTGAAGCCCCTCCCACTCTCCCGGCTACTCATTCTCCTTATAACCCTGCTATTTCCACTGTGCTCACTCTCTGTGTCCTCTTTCTTTGTTCTCCCCTTTCTGTCTTCATCTTCCTCTCTGGTCTCTCTCTGGCTGTTCTCTCTCCCTCCCTCCCACTGTGCGTGCGTGCGTGCGTGCGTGCGTGCGTGCGTGTGTTCGGGCTTTTCTACTTTCTTCTATCTACTCTCCCACACTCTTCCTCTCTCTGCTCGGCTCCTGCTTCTCTCATGGCCAGGTCCAGTCTGCTAGCCATGTTCCGCTCTGCTGTGGACTCCTCCTGATGCCTCTGGCTGTTCTCTCCTGTATCTACAACAAAAGCCTTCCTGCTAACCACGCCACTGAGCAGCAGCAGCCATGTCGACAGTCGACACAACTGTCTATCTAGTCATTTTCTCTGCGAGGGAGAGAATTTGTAGTGAATGACCACAAAAACAAACTAACACGCTTTTTAAAAAGTGGAAAAGAACCACAACTGAAATATTTTAAATGACGTGACTACAATGTAAACAAGAAAAGAACATAAAACATCCAACACAGACCAGTTTGCCATTTCTCATCTTTTACCTTCCTAAAAGAAGCTGGTGTTTTACTACAGTAATACTGAGCCAAAGAGAAGAGGTCTTCTATATCTTCCAGATTCAAGCTAGATGGAGTATTTTCCAAGAAGTCTGGAATGCAATTACAGACATGGCAACAATTAATCAATTATTTATGAAGTATTTTCTTCACAATTATTTGTGAAGAAAACTATCCCTGTTTAAAGCTAAAACAGTTCCAACATAAGCAACATATAAACAGTCTCAGCAGTGATTCTCTGACGGGCTGTTTTCATTCTTTACACAATGCTGGGAACTGGACCCAGGGCCTTGTGGATACTAGTGCTTAAGAACTGAGAGCTAAACGAAACCTCAGAACTCTGACACACCCACCCTGTAACACGCTGAATGAGGTAACTGTGTTAGAGGCAGATCACATGACCTTAAGTGTTATTTTACACTACTTACGGATAACTTCTTCTTTGCTCTCAGACTCTTGTGCTGAAATAACTTCTCTGTTAAAAAGGAACCAAGTGAACTTGAGTTAAATATTAAAGCACCATATCAAAAGTTGAAAAAAGAATAACATACTTGATACTTACTTTGTATTTACAAGGATAATTAACATTAAAAAATAAATAAAAAATGGATCTGCTTGCTGTAGATATCCATCCCATATTGCCTGAGTGACTTCGATGG
The DNA here is from genome assembly GCA_902168425.1 of Peromyscus attwateri. Classification (NCBI taxonomy): domain Eukaryota; kingdom Metazoa; phylum Chordata; class Mammalia; order Rodentia; family Cricetidae; genus Peromyscus; species Peromyscus attwateri. Next base: position 33,232 of record CABHPP010129323.1, read on the forward strand.
AACAGTAATGTGCAAAAAGGCTCCCAAGCTACAGTCAGGAGAGAGAGAGAGAGAGAGAGAGAGAGAGAGAGAGAGAGAGAGAGAGACATAAACCACTGGAGCTGACTCGGTCTTTTCAAGTTAGTGAAGCAAACTAGTCAGTAAGTAACATCACAGTAAATCATCTGCACCTGGCATTTACTGTGTACCTTAACTTTAGCATATGAAATCCAAAGGCAGACAGAACATGGGGTCACTTAACTAGCTGTGTGACTTAAGGCATGTCATTTTACCTCATTAAAGCTTCCATTTCTACTTCTGTGAAAAACAAAAACAAACAACACAAAAGAATACTCATTTTCTCCAGTGCTGAGAAGAGATAGTTAACCTAACTTTAGAGTGGTCAAGATATACCTCTTCCATCGTATTGTATGTGGTATTCAGAATTTGTAAGGTGAGTTACCACATTACTACTGATTACAGAAAGCGTTCAGCTTAGAAGGTAATTAAGAGGATCAGGCACAGCAGCTTAAGGATTCTAGTAAAAGCTCAACTCAGTACTAATGTCAGCTGCTCCCAAAGCTTACTTATAAATAAATCACTGAAATATCTGAGACAAAATTCAAATTCTTCAATTTTTTAGATTTTTGGGAGCTCTCTGGGTTCTGTGTTTCAAGTAAAAGGAGTTAGTAATTTATAATTTTCTCTACCCCTAACTGTGTTTTAAAGCACATGAAGATCTAATTTCACTAGCTATTAAGTTTTCCTTAAACCCAAAAATAACTACATCTAAAGAATTACATTTAAAGTATCTCATGGCTAAAGGGAACATAAATAGTTAGTGGAGACTTTGTATCAGGCACTAACTTACTGTTATGTACTGTTTATTAATGACCTTTAGTTCTTACAGTAGGCCTGAAGAGTAAGCTTCTCTCCCTAGACAAGGACTAGACGTGGATGACGTAACTATCCTAAGTTCATACAGCTGAGCTGTGCTGCTGGGGCTAGGGAAAGCCCACGATTCCACAGCCCACGGCTGAGCATCTAACCAGACGGCTTTAAAGCATTAAAATGCTGCTGCAAAATACTTTCTCGGTTTTTTTTTCCTGAAAAAATTACTATAACAAATGCAGACAGGAAGGTATGAATATAAACTAGAATATGCAGCCATCCTTAACCTCAGCTAAACTAAAGACACCATTACACTCCTCAGTCATGGGTTCCAAATAAAAAAACAAAACACTGCATTTCATCAAAGGCAAACTATCTGGCAGACCAGCTGGAGAGAACTTAGTTGTTTTAGCACATATTTTAAACCCTCTAGCACAGCAGAGTACTAATGTAGAGTTTTGGCAATGGAAATGTCATATCCTAGGCAGAGACCAACATTAATCATTAAAATGCTTAAGAAATAATTCCCTATTTTAACAAAAATAAATAGGTTTAATGGCAACATATAAACTCAGGGATGCTACAATTTTATACGAATTTTGTTATTTTTAACTCAAAATGACAAAATTGGGCAAGAGAACTGAGGAAGAGGCTATTGAGATTTAATGCATCTGGAAATGAAGGCAGTTAGGATGCGCGAATTACCATTTATGATTTCTAAATGATCCCATCATCTCCTGAGACATTATTATATTATTATTCCCATTTTACAGATAAAGAAACTGGAGCTCTGAACCAAGTGCCTACGCTCACACAGTTACCAGGAGGCAGAATGGGAAGCTCCCTAAAGAAACGGTAGGTAAGATATGATCAAAGAATATGTTTAGGGCTGGAGAGATGGCTCAGAGGTTAAGAGCACTGATTGCTCTTCCAGATGTCCTGAGTTCAATTTCCAGCAACCACATGGTGGCTCACAACCATCTATAATGAGTTCTGGTGCCTCTTCTGCTGGGCAGGGGTACACATGTCAGCCTAGTAGGGCATTCTCAGAGTATGATCTGAAGATCCTAAAATCCCCAAGATTCTGTACCAGGAAATTCATAAATCACCACTATTTCACAAAAATTCTTAAGACTTTTAGTTGTCTATTTCACACTCATTCCCTCATTAATGAGCAGAATTCTAGGAAGACTACAAGATACCATTACAAACTGAATACATTTAGAAGCAGTTCTATAAAGAGCCCATCTGTCTTTAATTCAAGCGAGCAATAATGAAACATGAAAATATAAAATAATTGCAGTATTCTCACTACTCACTCTCTTTGGGAAATACAGACATTTTTCACTGTAAGGTAGGCTAATTATGTTGGCATATAATAGATTTAGCATTACTTTTAGATGAACTAACAACAAGTAATTAAAATGTCTTAGTTTTTACCTCCTAGTCAACATAATCCATATGGACAATGAATCATCAAAAGACTGTAAGAGCATAAGGGGTTCTGAGACTCAAAGATCTGAGAAACTATGAGATCTAGAATGAGACATCCCACTGAAAATAGAAATACACAAGGAAAAGCACTCTTTTATAGTCTTTTATATTAACCATTTGGTAATTTTAGCTTTCCTCATGATTATTGCTCAGTTCATATATACTTTATCAATAGTTTCAACACGTAAAGTTTATAAGCATTAAATATATATATATTTACAAAATATAAAAATTAGTTTTAATACATATCATATATAAGTATATAAATATATAATATTCACTAATATATATGAAATATATTATTGCTATTTCTATTATATGTAAAATAACAAAAGACTAATGTTGTGGGTTCTTGGGGGGATTCAGCATTTTACTATGTAGCCCAGCCTAGCCCTGAACCCACATTCTTTCCTGCCTCTAACTAACTATAATTTTACAGAAACTATTTTTCATTAAATGTTCCTACTTTCACTTTATTACCCAGTTGAGTGCATAGGAGTCTGGAGTGATTTTCTTTGTATCAAGAAAAGAACAAAGCTCAGGCTCATGGTACTGGATGAGCAATCGGAAGAGATGAAATGGCCTCCCCTTCAGGGAACAATCCCTACGAGAAAGAGAAGCAAAGTTTCTCATTACTAGGTCAGACATGATCACACTGGCATTCAGTCCTCCTGAAACACCCATTTCCTCCTTCACTCTCAGAGCATCCCAGCATTCACAGCAAGCCCTCTGAGAGCCAGGCAGAGCTCTCTTCTAGCATCTTTCCACAGACCTGCTTATGGCTGACCTGCAGCCACTTGAGGGAGGTTTTCCAGGCAAACCCAGGAGCACTCAAGTGAAAGGACTTCAGGGATCGCTAAAAATAGCATTTAGGTCACTGTGACACAGGCAGGGATCTAGAGGGCCCTGAGAGTCCAGCCTCCTCCTTCCTTGCCAAGAAAGCAGAAACTCCTTGGACTGCTTCAATTTTGCACCACAGTTTACACGTTCAGAGAGGAATGTTTTTCAGCAAAGGTATAAGTCTGAAAAGACCACAGATAACATTTCAGAATATGATCTCTTAGCCTGAGACACTATCAAAATGACCTAGGTACCAGGTGTCCACAGTAAATTCCAGAAAGTACTAAATGCCCAGCTTCAAAGGGTGTTGTCTCAGTAAGATGAAAAACTTGAATTTATATACTGTTTCAAAGTAAGTCACCAAATATATATACTCTGCCATTTTTATTATCACAAGGCCTTTTTCCAAAGAAATATCACATTCCTGTGCAGATACTTCAAAAGAAGAATAATTGCAAAAGGATAGAAACGTGTTCTGATGCCTGAATTCCCTGTGGCCTCTCACTGTTAACTCAGGAAGCATCTTATCTAGTCAGCCACAAGCAGGCTCCTCTGCCTAGAGTGGTCATGGGAGCTACCCAAACCCTGACTTCAAACTGTAGCCACACATCTGCTCCACCTGGAGCAGGTACAGACCGGTCCACATGCTCGCTCAGTAAGTACTCAGGAGACAGGGTTGTTTCTTCCTGACCACATGCTGTCTCTGACGGGAATACAGAAGCCACATCCTCAAGTAAATCGGTGGTGTGCTCAAGATTTGGTGCTACTACTGTCGCCACACTTTGTGTATTTGTGTACTTAACATCCCAAAACTGAACAGTTATTTCATGGCAAAATAACCCATCAAAGACAGCCCATTTTCAGCAGCTGGATCTTACTGACCTTTTAACCACCGTATCTAAAACCAAACAAACAAAAGCACTAAAAACATGGCTACTTTGCCCAGTGGTCTGTTACAGTCAGGTGGTACTATGAACTCTTCACTTAGGCCTGAAGGTTTCATTCACGGCTCAGTCTCCATAAACTACCTCAGCTTTAGTATTGAGATGCGCCCTACTCAGTACAAAGGAGCGAGGCAAGACTGTTCTCTGATATATTAGTGAAAGCCCAGGCCATCATAATAAAAGCTGGTTACTTATGGAAGAAGCACGACCACATACTGTAATAAACATTTCACAAACTTACTTCATTTTATCTTCACAAACAACCTATCTCGACCCCCATACCCACTTTACAAATGAGAATACTGAGGTTCAAGTATGTCACTGAAGGCCATACTGCTAGCAATTAATAAATTAGGAACTATGACTTGAATACAGAAACTGGGTCTTAGCTCATTATGCAATGCTACCATCTTCCCACATGTAAAACTTAGTACATAGCCGGGCGGTGGTGGCGCACACCTTTAATCCCAGCACTTGGAAGGCAGAGGCAAGAGTTCAAGGCCAGCCTGGTCTACAAAGCGAGTTCCAGGACAGACTCCAAAGCTACACACAGAAACCCTGTCTCGAAAAAACAAAACAAACAAACAAAAAGTCCACTAAATAATTATCACAGCTTTAACATGAAAGTGAAAGCATCATTAATTAGGGCCATCAAGATGGCTCAGTAGGTAAAGGCGTTTGCCACTAAGCTTCATGACCTAAATTCAATCCCAGGAACCCACTCCCACAGACTGTCCTCTGACCTCCACACATATACATGTGCATGCATACATACACAATAAAGAAGTAATGTAATAAAAACTTTAAAAAGCATCATTAAAAATATTTTTAAATGTTATTTAGAGATGGGCATTTAGTTCAGTGGTAGAACATATACTTGACATGTGTAAGGACACAGGTTCAATTCTCAGCACTACAAAAAAAATAAAAATAAAAATGCTATTCAGAGGGCATAAATGAAAATTACGTCTGTAAATACAGTATTTAGACAGTATTTAACATCGATGCAATGGTTTGTTATGGCTTTCAACTTCACTGTCTTGTTATGTCTTTCGAGATAGTGTCTCCTTCTGTAGTCCAGGCTGGATTAGAGCTGACTATGCAATCCAAGCTCACCGTGAACTCACAGCGATCCTCCTGTCGCTCCTCCCAAGTGTGGGATTGCAGGTGAGCCACCATGCACAGCTTGCTTGCTTGTTTGTTTGGTTTTTTGTAACTTATAAAATGTATTTTATGTTATTTGAGCATTTTGTCTGAATGTATGTCTGTGTACTATGTTCATGCAGTGTCTGAAGAGGTCAGAAAGTGTCAGATCTCCTGGAACTAGAGTTACAGACACTTGTGAGCTGCCATGTGGGTGCTGGGAATAGAACCTAGGTCCTCTGCATGAGCTGCCAGTGCTCTTAACTGATGAGTCATCTCTCCAGCCTCCATGCCCACCTTTCAATCTACCCCTTTTTATATTACAAATGGCAGTACACAGAAGGCCCAGAGAGAACTGGATTTCTCCTGGTAAGAATAATCCTAAATCTGAATTCTTTCCCAATTGGGTAAATGCAGAACGATCAAATGCTAAGGTAGAACACAGAGGCAGGAAGAACACAGGGAACATAAGCAGTGGCTGAGGTAAAACAGTGAGCATCACCGCGAGTAGGTCACTGAAGCCACATGTATCTAAGGGCTGCATACTCAATGTTACTCTCTTCCACAGGGTTTGTGCTTGATACATTCTAGCCATCTTATGTCCCAATCAGTGGTAAGATGATATATTAAAATAGGATTCGCCAGCTGGGTGTGGTAGCGCACACCTTTAATCCCAGCACTCGGGAGGCAGAGGCAGACAGATCTCTGAGAGTTCAAGGCTAGCCTGGTCTACAAATCTAGTTCCAGGACAGCCAGGGCTGTTAGACAGAGAAACTTGTCTCAAAAATAACGACAACAGTAACAAACAAACAAACAAACAAAAGGGACCAGGAAGAATGTGACAGGATGATGCCTGACATTGTTCAATATAAGAGCCCCTTCCTCTCTACCTGTCACTCCATCATTCTTTAGAGACAGTGCTGGGACATCATGTCTCTTGCTGTGACTAGCTGTTACACTGAGAGATGGCCAGGAGAAGTAATAAAACACAGACAGCTGACAGATATAGTGTGACAGAATTATTCCTAACCAGGCATCCCAATTTCGGCTTTGCCATGACCATGGCCTCCTCCTTTAGTATCTTTGGGACTGTTTTCTTTACATGGAGAAGTATAGCTTTAAGAAAGCATAGAGTTTCACCACTTTGTTCTAACTATAATCTCCAGGGAGCTTTAAAAAAAACATGTAGAAATAGGTCTAGTGTACTTATACTTAAACTCCTGGGACTTCTGGCTGAACCAACCTTTTTTTTTTCTTCTTCAGATATTTTTTGTCTATAGATTTGGTTTTTGGCTAAACATTTCTCCAAAGAAGATAAATAACCAATAAACATTAAAGGATGTGTAACATCATTAGCCAGCAGTGAAATCCAGATCAAAAACCTCAACAAGGAACTGGCATGCAGCTCAGCGTGAACAGACTCCCAGCATGTGTATCCACAGCTGTGCAGCTGGGCCACTGGACGAGATGATATTTCAAGTTTCTCTGGGCTCTGAAAATCTGACTGTCTGAATCATAGCAGTGGGAACGACAACAATTTCCGGCCTTGAGGGCCTCCCCACCCTCCCCACTGCCATGCCCCCTTCCATAAGCAGCTACATGTCTGTCCAGTTTCAGCAAAAGAATCATTGGCTGGGAAGCCATCCTTGAGCCTGAGGGTAAATGAAGTCACCCACAGCATATTCCTATAGCATTCTATATTTCACCTTCCTAAGACTCTGCACATTTCACTTTACTAGTTCAACATCTATATATGTAGGACTGGGTTCCTACCTGAAGTCCTAGCAGCTCCCGTGAGGCAGTACTGCCAATTATCTGTACATGCAGGACGACATTCCTAACTGCAATCCCAGCACCTCACAGAAAGTAGTACTCACAAAATCCCATTCGTTTTACTTTTCAGTAAAGATAGTAAGGTAAAAATAACATCAAATAAACCTAAAGTTAAGCTACAAATATCAACTCTAGTAGTGCAACTTCCTAATACAAAGAATCCTTTAAAAATCTTTATAATGGGGGCTGGAGAGATGGCTCAGCACTTAAATGCACTGGCTGTTCTTCCAGAGCACTAGGTTCGATTCCCAGCACTCACATGGGGACTCACAACCATCTGAAAATTCAGTTCCAGAAATCAGATGTCACATTCTGGCCTCCCCAGACACCAGGCGCTCATGTGGTACACATACATACATGCAGGCAAGACACCCATACACATAATCAATAAATTTTTCTAAATGTTTGTCACAAGAACAAAGTCAAATAGCAATTATACCTCTGGCAACCTTAAAAATGACTTGGCCTATTTACTTTACCATCAAAAGAAATCTAACAAACTTTATTTCATATTTTACCTGGGAATGTACTTATTCATGATGGCATAAAAGCAGTTGTACAGGTCGCTGCGAGGCAGCTGGAGATACACCAGTGGCTTCAGTAGATGAGTCCAGCTCAGGGATGTGCTGTATTTAACATTGCGTGATTTACAGTAAAAAGTAATTACAGATTCCACATCCAGAAGTAGATCTGCTGCCTTCTCCTTTGGCACCGAGAGCTGCTCTAGAAATAAAGCATCAAACCAAAGTTACCAGGGACCTACTGGAGGCTCGGGGACGGGGCATACTACCTGTCCACAAATACATTCTGGGAGTGTATGAAACGAGGATAAAAGCAGTAAAATCCTGACAGCATTTTTCTCATAATCTTATTTTTTATTTTTGTAGTAAGGAAACAGAACCAAGGCTTTGCATAAGCTAGGTACCTGCTTTATCACTGAGCTATATCTAGTAGTTCTTATAGACACTGGTTCACAGATGCAAAACCTAAGGAAAAACATAGTTAAAATTCTTTATAACAACCTCGTTTTAATTTTTAAAGCTGTCATTGTGTATACTCATTGTACATGGTACTGCTTTACCTAAGGACATCATCATACAATGATATTTTTTTTTTTTTATTTTTTATTTTTTTTGGTTTTTCGAGACAGGGTTTCTCTGTGTAGCTTTGCGCCTTTCCTGGAACTCACTTGGGAGACCAGGCTGGCCTCGAACTCACAGAGATCCGCCTGCCTCTGCCTCCCGAGTGCTGGGATTAAAGGCGCGCGCCACCACCGCCCGGCGGATATTTATGCTGAATATATTCTCCCTAATCTTCTTTCTAACTTAAAGTAAGAATGCTATTACAGAACAACCATCAGTTTCACATAAAGTGTTGTGTTTTTTCCCTAGCCCTCAGAGAGAAGGGAAGACAGAAGACAGTTTACTAACAAACAGTACTTAGTGACATTGACCACAGTCATGTGAAACGGAAGATGGCCGATTTGAGGTGGAGTGGTGGGCAATGACAGGCATAAGCCATGGAGCTGGAAAGCCAATGGACGTTTTCTAACAGGACTATCAGGTATTCCACAATGTGATGCTTTGGTAAGTAGAGGGAAAATTCATTCTCTACCATAAAATTCAGTACTTTATTCCTTCCCTTCCCTTGTTCTAATTCTTAGTTTTTATTTTGTAATAAAGCTAATCAAACATGTACAAGCAAAATTACCTATGACTTCTCATACTGGTATTCTCATATAGAATAAACAGACATAAAGTGCAAATTAAATATGAACAAAACTATAACTATTATTACTAACATCAAGGTAATCTCAGAAATATATGATATACATCATGTGAAGTCTTCAAATCTCTGGTCCAAATTCCCTTTCTTTTGTTCACACTAACAATAGTCTTTCTGCCTGCCTGCCTGCCTGCCTGCCTGTCTGTAGTGCTGGTGACAGAACCCAAGCTCTTGTATATGTCAGGCAAGCACTGCACTGAGCTACAGCTCAGATATAGTTTCTGAATAGTTAGTACACTGAAGCCTGTTTAACCAGTGCATTAACTAAGATGTAACAGAAAAACAAAAGATTCCAACATACTATAAATAATAAGAAAAGATAGGTATAAACTATGTTAGCTTAATATAGATCATGAATTAACATAGATTTGTAGAGTGGCAGGAAACCTATTCACCCATGATTTGTAACAATTTTAAAACAGTAGCTCATGATCTGCAATCCATAAACTTTGAGAAAACAGTCTCTTTCTTTGAAGGCTGCATATAAACATGTGGGCCTATAATTATAAGAGAAACAAGGTGAAGAGCACAACAAAACTGTAAATGTGTAAAAAAATCAATAATATAAAAGGAACAGTAAAAACTGGGCTCTTTCACAAAATTATATGCCTCAAGATTTTTTTAAAGGGCCAAACTTTTTACAAGACTTTTACAAATTCAACATATCACAAACTATAACAAGATAATTTTTTCAGAGTTATCAAACTTACCAATAAACTCTAGGCAATCTTTATGTATAGTGTTCTGCTCGGGCAAGTCTAAAATACCATCCCAGGATGCCAAACTATCGCCTTTTCCTGCAACGTTCAGAGCAATCTGGAAGAAAGATGTTAGAAGCAACTAGCACCATTGTTACTGCTCCTTCCTGTCAAATACGCTGCACTGAAGAAAGCAGGAATTTAGGAATTCCTGAAGATTACAGGCTTTTTTTTTTCAGAGCTGAGGACTGAACCCAGGGCCTGCAAGCGCTCTACCACTGAGCTAAATCCCCAACCCCAAGATTACAACCACCAAGTGTCACCACCACCAAGTGACAAAATGCTCCTATAGTAGATTTCCCCACTTCATGTTGATTCAGTGAATAGAGTGAATTACACAATATTTGTATACTTACAAACACGGCTTTATTTAAAGCCAACTTTTTTTGAAATGTAAAACTAAGAATGTAATGAGACAGTTGATTGGCTTGATCTGTTTAAGAGGCATACAGGCATTTGAACCGGGCCCTGTGCTCAGTACATGAATTGACTGTTTGAAACCTGGGTCTTAGTAGAGACCCTAGGCTCAGCCTGGGAGGAGGGAACTAGACCTGCCTGGGCTGACTCCACCAGGTCGATCTCAATCCCCGGGGGAGTCTATGCCCTTGAGGAGATGGAAATGGGGGGTGGGCCGGGGGGAGGGGGGCGAGCCGGGGGGAGGGGGGCGGGACGGGAGGAGGGAGAAAGGGGGA